>APFE030045113.1:126882-164733 GCA_000404065.3 Pinus taeda | reverse complement strand
AGCCACTCATACAATCCCTGATTTGTTTTGAAAGCAGTCTTCCATGCATCTTGTTCTGCAACTCTGACCTGATGGTATCCACTGTGCAAGTCTAGCTTGGTGAAATAAACAGCTTCCTTCAATTGATCTAAAACATCATCTAAGCGAGGAAGGGGATAACGATTTTTTATTGTTATCTTATTCAGTGCTCGGTAGTCAGTGCACATTATCCACGAGCCATCTTTCTTTCTCACCAGAATGATTGGTGATCCACATGGTGATGTGCTAGGCCTGATGGACCCCTTCTCGAGCAACTCCTGCACCTACTTCTTGATTTCAACATTCTCTAAAGCAGACAACCTATACATTCCAATGTTAGGCAATGGAGCGTCTTTTTGCAAAATAATATCATGTACTATTTCCTTTTTGGGTGGTAGACCTTTAGGTTCTTGAAACAAGACATCATACTCTAAAACAACCTTTTCTATATCAGCTTGTTGTTTAGAATTATAGCCCTCAAATACATTGGTTTTATCAAGTTTATTTTCCTTTGCAACCATCAGTAAGATTTGTTTGCATGAATTTATCATTCTTTTCATCTGCCCTGAGTTTATGAGAATATAATTATTCTTGAGCTTATGAGCTCTTACAAAGTATTCGATTCCATCTTTAACAGGTAGATACTTGTTCTCAACTCTATAGAAAATAGCTTTTCTATCATACAAGTAAGAACTTCCTAAAACAATTCCACATATATCCAAAGGAATTATGTCTAACTCAACCTCATCTACAAATGCTGACCTAAAAGAAAACTTGAGTTTGCACTGTCTAGTCACTTGTAGTTGTGCTTTATCATTCAACCATCCTAATGGGTATGGTTTATTGTGAGGTGTGGTTGCTAATCCCAACTTCTTTACAATTTCTTCAGAAATTAAATTTACTTGTGAGCCAATATCAAACAAAGTATCAATCTTTTGATATTTGGAAACAACTCGAATATGGAAAAGCTCATGTCTTTTTCTCTCATTCTCTTCATCAATAATGGATTTAGTAGAATTACTAGTAGATGCTTCAGAATTCTTAACTTTTATACCTGTGGCTGCAATGGTTGTTTCATCCCCCAAGTCTGACCCCAAATCTTTCTGAATCGCTGCAGCAGTCTTCTTCTTCTTTCCCTCGAACTTCTTAGGTCTTAGCTCTGGATGCAAAATCCAACAATGTTCATCATCATGCCCATCCTTTTTATAGTGAGTGCATGAAGCTTTGCTTTTCTGTGCAGTGTTAGCCTTCCTTGCTTTCCACTTCTGCTTTCTTTTCTCCTTGCTCTTGCTTGCAGTGGGTTGGAATGGTCCCCCAACTTTTGGATTTCCATTCTTTCCTCTAGCTTTTAGATGAGTAGATTGTACAAATACCTCATCTGTACTAGCGGGATTAAACATGAGGATGGTATGCCTCATGTAGCTATGTAGACCACCAATGTACTTCAAAATAGTTTCAGGTAAGTCTAATGAGATTCCTATAATCAATTCTCTCTTTCAAAATTCTTGAGTGCACCCTTGCACACTTTGCCCTTTCGATTGCCAAAGATTTTTCGAGCTCATCATGGCTTGTTGCATGTAGGCCAATGGATAGAAATGCTTTTTGGTTGCAGAAACAAATTCACTTCAAACAGAGATAGTCTTACGATGTCTTTTCATGTCAGCTTGGGTTCTGCCTTCCCACCAAACCAAGGCAGTGCCTCCTAGGCGTAGGCTTGCCAGCTGAATTTTGCTCTTGTTTGAATCAGTGTTCTGTACTCTACAATAAACATCAATTTGTCTAATCCAGTTGTCCAACTTTTCTGCATTTAGCTCTCCATCATGTATAGGCAAATCAAATTTAACATCTAGCTTGATTAAATATTCTTTCTTGTTATGCACAGGGCTATTAGGAGGTGTGAGAAAGCTTTCCTCTTTTCATTTTCCTTTGGAGTGGTCATGGAAGTGAGACTCATCTTCTTTTTGTCTTGTTTAGAACCTGATGAGTCTTCATCCTTGTGTTTTCTAAAGTCCCTATACATTTCTTCCACCATGGACTTTATGGCTAGGGAACTTTCTATGAATTGAGGATCTGGCCCCACAAAAACTTCCTCTAACATTGTCTTCCGAGGATAGACTCACCCAATTTTAGGATTAGTTTTGACCAGCTCTCCTTCTCCTAATTTGAGCTTTGATCTAGTGAGAATTCAACAGCTAAACCAACACAAGATTGTCTATCCTTAACAAACTAGAGCTCTGATACCACTTGATCTGAAAATCACCCTATGAGTGATCTCAGTTAAGAATTATTTGAATGAAGGTATTATAGACTCATCTGCTGGTGTGTGTCTATGTTATTTAGGCAACGGATCAATTAGATTGCAAATACACAGACACTTGAAATGGAAAACAACAGAGAAACATAGTAAGCAAATACAAGAACACAACAATTAATGAGTTCACCCTATCCTCCAGGGCTACATCTCTAGTCCAGCTTTCAATGGTGGTCTTCTTTTATTGTGTCTTAAAGCAGAGAATTACAATGAGGAGCTCAATCTGAGTCTCCTGAAACAGAATTGCCTGGTAGGGTGGTTCTTGGATTCCCCAAGCCACTAGAGTGCACAGACTCTTGCCTTACCAGCTCTTGACCTCTCTGGTCTACAATGGAAGGAGCCTAATGTGGTGCTTAGCTTCCCACAGATCCTCTCAGGGATGGCTTGAACCTCTCAAGCTCTCTGGTGCTTGATGTTGCCTTTGGTAAGCTCGACCCTCTGTCTTTCTGCTTTTTGCTTCATTGTCTTCTTCTCTTTTGCTCTCTCTGTCTTTGTTTCCTTCTTTTTTTTCTCCATCTTTATGTTCTGTCTGTTCATAGCTTTAAAGCCAGTCGATATCATGGCTGTTCGATTCCCGTTCTACCTCCGTTGGATTGCCTGCTGCTGTTCGCTTGGGATCCCCTGTCTCTGCGTCATGATCATCGGTTCACAGGGAGTGGCCACTTGTCCTCCTATGAACTGCGCCAGCTTTGCCTCGTCGGTTCGGTTCTTTGATTACGTTGGGAAATGACTCATCCGCCACCTCCACATCAAATCTGACCTCAAATTCTTACATATTGCGGCTTAATCCCCCGTCAATTCCAGTTTCTCCATCGAGCACGATCTCAGCTATTAGATCTAGAGCCCCCAGATCCGACGCCATTCGCTTATTTCATGTAGTTGACTTGCTCGATCGTTAGCGCGCGATGAGCGGCGATTTTCTCTCTCCTCTGCTTTCCACACGTCGAGCACTGAGTGGAATCGCTCATTTTTCTCCAAATCCGCTTATCGCCCAAGGGTGCCCCCGATAAATACCACCGGTTTTGGAACGCGAGTCCCGCCTTTAGCCTTTAGCGCTTTTTTCCTACGGTTCTCCCGACTTCCATGCGACCGAGTGCTCAAGGCCTCTCCTTCTCGAGTGGTTTTTCCCATGCATCAAAAACTGCCTCCTTTTCCCAATCCGGGCTTCCTAGGGGCTAGTTTCGCCTCCTGCGCAGTCTCCATGGGCCTCGGTCAGCGCGCTTTGACCGAGGTCCTCGTCGTTCCACATTGGCTGCCAACTACCCCTATTCAGAGGTTTTTTTGATCGCTCCATGCTCTTTGAATTCGAAGATTTGTCTTGATTCAATACAGTCATGGTTCTCTGATTTTTCTTCCTAGATCCAATTCAGATCACAAGGTGATGAGGGGATGAATGTAGACACCTATGTCCTAGATAATTTAATCTTTGGCATAAACTCTCATGTCATATAACAATATATCTCATCCTTCCCTAATAGATCTTCTCGAAATGTGACAATTCTAGAAGATTGAGAGCTCCATCGCTTTATGCTAATGTCTCTAGGGTGACAAAGGCATGTCAATTACTCATTGTTGGCTGAAAACAAATAATGTGTCACCTTATGCTAGGTATGTATGAGAAATGGAGCACCTAAAATGGCTTTTTCAACGTCACAAATGAGTGGTGTAACCTACTAACACAAATAGATTCATCAACCAAACTCAAGCGTGACAAATAAAGATATATAATAGCATTAATAGACTAAAATTATGGAAACCATCAATTATAAACAAGAATATGAAATCCGTCATTTAAAAAATCATTTTTTAAAATATTATGTTATAATAAATTAACAAATCATTAATTTTATTAGTATCAACGTCATTAATGAAAAAATCATTATTTATACTTCCATTACCATGAAGTTATTAAGTCATTCACTTTGTAAGCATCAACTTCATTAATGAAAATATAATGTCTTTTGAAAATCCTACTTCTCTAATATATTTCCACAATAAAAAATTCCTCAATATATTTCTAGAATTGAAAACTCCTCACTTACCCTTAATCAAATATATAATATGTGCTACACTTTATACCCAATATTAAGATAAAATACCTTAAAAAATAAAATAAGTAAGTTAACAAATTTACTTAACATTCAACATATTAATCATAGTTATAACAACTTTAGCCTTAAACCTTTAACTAATATTAAAATCATTCTTAACCATTGACCAAAACAATGCACTATACTCCTTAACAATAACTTACTTACATCCTCTGTTATGATAAAGGAGTATATTTCCTTAGTTTGAAAACTATTTCAAATTTTTTCTTTACTTTTACCTTCCAAGTACCTTTTATGTTAGCATTTAACTTAATGAAAATTTATAGATAGAAGCCAACATTGGGAAAGGGTAAACGAACAATAACTCAAGTCCCATGGTCCCAATAACAATGAGAATCACATGTTCCCAAAATGTTGTTTGGAATGGAATGTAAAATCACCATCCAAAAGTCAAAAGTCCATTAAAGTGAAGTGGCAATTTAATTATTGAATTGAAGTGAAGAAAGGCACTAACATTCCATGAATCTACTAAATACAAAATTGATTAACTTTCCCAAGAGTTGGATGACTATCTTATCTTACCTAGGTGCATGATCAAGGCACTAACATTCCATGAATCTACTAAATACAAAGTTGATTAACTTTCCAAGAGTTCGATGACTATCTTATCTTACCTAGGTGCATGATCATTGATATTTTAAAATGTGAAAATACATGATTATCTTTGTATTAGGCATCAATTCCTAGTATTCTCAATCCTTGCAAAGGAGATTGAGAATGATTTGATTAAGATACTTTAGTTGTGGAAAATGGTTTTAAGTGATATCAAGATACTAGAGTTATTTTTGAGGTTATGTAGGTATCTTTTTTTGTTGGACTGAGAGAGACAACTAGGAGGTGTAGATGGGTCGTTGGCTTTGTCTTTTACCTAGTCAATTATTTGTGGGTTTTTATGTTATCGCGGTTGGTGAAGTCACTGGAGAATTATGTTAGTTATGATGAGTAGTTAGATGTCAAAGTAATGATAATTGTAACGAGATCGTTAAGTTATTGGAGTATTCTCTTAGTGATGGTTAGTGGTGAGATGTGAGAGTAATGATAATTATAAAGTGTATGTTTTTTTTTTAATTAATAAAAAGCAAAATGTATATTTTGGAGAAATGTAATTAGTATTTTGTTGGTATGTAGGGTAAATCGATTCATCATAATTTTGATAATCTAATAATGGGTATTAAATAAAGTCCACTATTTTCATATAAACAAATAGATTATGAACTTGACTGTGTGATATATGGGTTATAGTTAATAATATTCAAGTATTCAAATTAATTTATTTTTCCAGAAGAAAAAACCATATTTTTTTATATTAAGGTAATATAAGAGTTACATATAGAGGTTTATATAATAGAAGGTAATATAAGAGTTACATATAGAGGTCTATATAATAGAACCAGTGTGCCACAAAATCCAGAAGGATTCAAAGTTGAGAAAGGTACATTCAAAAAACCAGATCATTGTGTGTTGAGGGTACGTGACCATATTTGGAAAAATGATTGCAAAACATTTACATCATGTAATGACAACCATGAAAGCCCACAAATTGCTGAGCATCTTTACACATGGAAAGAAAGCAAAAAAGATAAATGAGGCAGGAATGGAAAGCCCGTTCAACCAAGAAAATCAAGGTAAGCCTTGATGCCAAGCAGAAGAGAAGACATTGGCCTCCTGGAGTAGTTGAAGATGGATTCATTCCTCCAATTCCATATGGACCAACAGACCAAAGTGAACATAGAGCACCAAGGAGCTATCACTCATAAAACATGATAACATCTGGTTTGTAATTCGCAATTCTCTCACTCAAATTAATTCATAAAACTTATTATATAATAACATTTAATTTATAATTCATTACATGTAATTACTCAAATTAATTTATTAAACTTGTTAAAAGATATTTATATTTTTTTTTTGAAAATTAATCAAAAATATAAAGTTTTAATTTCTATGTAACTTTATTTATAGCATAAATATGAAAATTAAATAGAATTATTACCTACATATATAATATTTTTAAATTTTGGTTTTTATGTAGTTTAATTAATAAATAAAATGGTTTTTTTAAGAATATTTTTTCTCGTTAATTTTAACCAAAATATGACTGAGACTTTTAAAAACTTGAGTTTAAGTTGTTTAATACGTAGAATTTGAGTGCTCCGGATTTTTTCAGGGTGTTGAATCTATTTATGCATTCAAAAGTATATTTTAAACAACAAAAAATCACAAATATGCTTGAAATTGTATTGTCGGAATCAGGTGAAAAAAAGGTCATTTAATCTATAAGTTAGTCTACACCTTTTTGACTTCTACTTTTAAACTACTTTAGCTTAAAATGCTAAATAAATATTTTTAACATAAAACTTTAGTGGAAAATGTGGAAATCCTTCTTGATTGAAATTGAATACAAAATGTATACATATAGTGAAATTAATCTTAAAATTCTTAAAATTCAAGTTGTGAATCTTTGTATGCCCATTACTATTCTAAAGTGCAAGTATATATCCACATTGTTTAAAATTTTATTTCCTATTGACTATTTAATGAGCTTACTTATTACCCATCAACTACCAAGTGGGTCTAATCTATCATTATGTCCATAGTACATTGATTATCCCTTTGTGTAGCAACCTAAATACTCCATATTATCCTTCTTAGGCACATTACGTTCCACTACTCTTCACTTGTTTCATCCCAAAACCATGAGAATAATTCATATAATATGACTTGCTAACTAATTTAGCCAATTAACACCATGCATAAGCATCCATCCATCATAGTGAAAATGTGGATATGGGGTTCGACTATGGTCTTTACTCCTTGCTTTTGGTTCTAGTTAATTATTGAGTTTCATGTCTTTATTTTTCTACTTTGATACCTTTATGCATTTGTTTTAGTTGTATATATGCCTCCTTATAGGGTGTCTTTTTGGTTCCATGTTAATACATAGTAAGTTTGTTAACATTTGCACCCTTGCCATGGTGATTATTGTTTCTTTGAGCGGTGTCGTTGACAATATACAACAACTGTACTGATTAGTTCTTCTTTCTTTCCTTCTTCAACACGTGTTTACTTTGAGTCAATTTATCTCCTTAGCTTTCCCATCCTTTCCCTTCCTAGAGTTTTTCTTCATGTATTTATATAAGCTCTTCTTTTGATTCACTCTCAAACTTTTCATTTAATGTGTCATAAGGTATTGCAATTAGATACCTTGTAAGGACTTCTTTAAGTTCCCATGTGTGCTATTCTTTCTTAGTAAGAGAAATATCCTCCAAGGTAATACTCTTTTTCTTATATCAAAGATTCAAAAAACTCTTTTGCACATTAATATTAATTGTAAAAACTAAGTCCATCCAAAGATGTTATAAAACAATATCTACATCATACATATCTATAGCATGAAAAGTTGAACGCACCACATATTTATCCATAGTAATCTTCAAATCTTTAGTAATTTGAATTTTTTTACCATCAACTTGTGTGCTTGGAATATGCGTTTTTGGGATGTGTAGTCATTAGCTAGATTATCATTGTTGAAATTATCCTTCATACTAGGGTTTATAGAAACATAGAATTTTTGTTATTAAATATATCCACGAGCCTATAATAGGAAGTTTTTTCCTGTAAATAAATTCTCACATATATCATTATACTTCTTTATAACATGATACCATCTCTCTAAACATACTTGTGCATACTCTATATATAGAATTTCCAATAGTGACATAATCTAATTTGACTTCCCTCATAGGACAACACCATCCTTTAGTTTATGTATAGAGCTAGCTTCCATAATGTTGGATTTTTTTTTCCTTCTAATGCTTTATGGATTCTTCTATAGTAGGACATCATTCTTGGAGGAAAAAAATGCAACAAAATATAGGGTTTTTATGAACCTTTCACCTTCAAAATGATAAGAAACCAAGAATTACAATCCTCTTTGAGGGGGAAACCTTCTTTTATAATGAATGCAATGTACAAGACAATATTTGAGGATCCTAAGACTAGGTCTCCTTAGTATATATATAGGAGACAAAGGGTACAATTATAATAAAATGGGATCATGAGACATGCTAGCGTACATAACAAAATAACAATAGAAACATAATCACTCAATATCTAGGTCTTAATAATGGGTTTTATGGTTAACATGTGGTTATATAGGGCTTAACAAGCCACCCACCCCTCCCCCCCCCCCCCACCCCTCCCTCATTCAAAGAATTGTTATCCTCAACAATTAACTATTTGCCGGTGATTTTGCATGAACAACTCATCAACCCATGTTTCTTCTTCCACTGGTGGGTTCTTCCATTTGATGAGATACTCAATAATTGCTTAATTCCTAAATTTCTTCATCCTTATTTCCAAGATTGTTTCTGGTTTGAGCATTATTATCCCTTCTTCATTAATCTATGGTAGAATAGTTTGGATTAGGATCTTGTCACCTATCACCTTCTTTAAACAAGAAACATGGAAAGCTGGATGTTCACTTAAAGATGGAGGAAACTACAATTTGTAATCCATACTTCCAGTCCTCTGAAACACCTTATAGGGGCCATAACACCTTGGTTCTAATTTATTGTCCTTTTTTTGCTTGAGGTACATCTGCTTATATAGTTTTAGTCTCACAAATACCCAATCTCCCACTTCAAATTCCATTTCACTATTATGCTAATCTTCCTTGTTGTTTCATCCCATTTTATACCATAACCAAGTTTTCCTTCAATAGTTTGAGAACCTCTTATTGGTGTTGTATGTGCTCCTCTACTGGTTGAAATTTTATAGCCCCTTTCAAGGGTGATTTGATGGATCGAGGATGATAAAGTGCCATAAATGATAACATTTTTGATGAGGTATGGAATGATGTGTTGTCCCACCATTCTACCAAGGGCGACCATTTGACCCATTGTGTATGCTTATTAGATTTAAATCAACATATATATCCTTCTAAACATTTATTCACAGTATTAGTTTTACCATAAGATTGATGATGGTAAGATTATTTGTGAGCCAATGGAGTAGCCAAATAACAAAATAATTCGATCTAAAAATTTCCAGAGAAAATTGGACCTCTATTGTTTACAATAATTTTCAGTATTCCAAGTAGCATTTGGACTATTTCCATGAATGCTTATGCCACTATACTTACTTTAAAATAATTAGAAAGAGAGAAAAAACGAGAATACTTTGTCATTTGACCTACCATTACCATAAAAACACCATTTCCTTCAAATTTGGGTAAACCTATAATAATATCAATGAAAATCCTTCCAACATTGGCTTAGTATGGCTAATGGCTAAAGGAGCCGTGGGTTTCGAATGTCTCTCCCTTGTCTTGCTAGTATACCACACAATTTACCACAAAGGTTTGCACATATGCTTTAAGAACTTCCCCAAAAATAATTTCTTGATCCTATGGTATGTCTTCAATAAACCTAAATGCCCTCCCATAGGGGAAGTGTGTAAATCCAAAAAGAACTTTTGTTTGAGTAGAGAAATCTTACATAGTTATAAGCGATATCGATATCATAAAAAATCATTTTCCACATAATTGTTTCTACTACATTTAAGGTCCCTTATGGTTGTTGAATGATCCTTCATACGTTCTTATCTTGATTCCATTTTATCCTTGCTTCTTCCACCCAATTAGATTTTGAATTGGAAATAGTGCATAGTAAACCCTTAGTGTCTTTCTCTTTCCTTGAGAGTGCATTTGCCACAATATTTTGTTTTCCCTTTCTATACATAATTTCAAAGTCATAACTCAACATATTTGTGATCCATTTTCGTTGCTCCTATGAATACAATATTTTCTCCAATAAGTAATTCAAACTATCATGTTATAATTCTTTATTGAAGTGTCTTGATATTGGGCATGGATGCCATTTCTTAATTTCGTGTAGTATGGTCAACAATTTTTTTCATAGATGGGTCTAAGACTTAAGTTCACTACGTTCAAAGGTAATGGACTTTCCTTCTTGCATGAAAATTGCACTAATGTGATGGCTTGATGCATCAAACTCCATAATTAAGGTTTCTATGAAGTCAGGTGTCACCAAGATGAGATTTGTACACATAGCCTTTTTAAGTTCTTCCAAAAATTTAGTCCAATAAAATGCTTCCTTCTTTAACAATTTTGTTATAGGTGTTGTTATTTGACCACAATTATTAACAAACTTGTGGTAATATCATGTTAATCCTTAAAATTCTCATAGTTTATTCAAGGAATTGAGGATTTCTCATTCCCTCATAGTTTTTATTTTGTTAGGATCCACCATGACACCCTTATGTGATACCATATTATGCATATATTCCACTTCTTGAACCCAAAAGGCACACTTGGAAGGCTTTACATATAGTTGTTTCTCTTCCAATAGTATTAATACTTTGTTAACATGGTATACACGCTCTTTCCAAAATTTGTTTTAGATTATTATGTCATCAAAAAATACTAAGACAAGTTTTCTAAGGAAGGATTTGAAAATAGAATTCGTCAATATTTTAAATATTGAAGATGCATTTGTAAGTCCAAATGGCATAACCAAAAAATCATAATTACCTTCATGTGTTCTAATGGTTGCCTTAGGAATGTCCTATTGCCTCATATTTATTTGATGATATCAATAACGAAGATCCAAATTAGTAAAAAAAAATATCCATGCAATTCATCTAATAATTCATCAATGACAGGAATATGAAACTTATCTTCGATTGTCATTTTCTTGAACTATATGAAATCTAGACACATATGTCATGAACCATCCTTTTTGATAACCATCACCATTGATGAAGAGAAATTGCTCTTGGTATGTTGAATGATGCCAACCTCTAACATTTCTTGAACCATATGCTCAATATCACTATTTTGTGCATGTGGATACTTGTAAGGCCTAATGTTAGGTGGTACACTTCTAGGTTGCAAATGAATAGCATGGTCATGATCTTGGGTAGGTGGAAGCCCCTTAGGAATCTCTCCAAATAACTTAAAATAATTGTCGATGACTTTTTGGAGATCTAATGTAACAAAGGATATATATATTTAAGCATTTAATGAACAAAATTATGCAATTACACCTTTTTGTACCATTTTTTTAGTGATTTTGTCATGCTATAAGAGATTATCACTTTATTGGGTTTCCTTCAAATACCACTAAACTTAATTTCCCTTCCTTCTAAGGAAAATATTATCAAAAGATCTTGAAAATTAAGCGCTGCAATGATTGCATCTATTGGAACCCTAATACAACAAAAACCACCCATTTGGATTGGAATTATGGGACTATCCAACAAATACTCTCCCATATCCAGTTTAATACCATGGCACTTCCTTGAAAAAAATATGACACCTCCATATACAATCATTACCTTAAATTCTAGTGTTAGATATACAGTGCAATTAATAAGTTTTGCCAATTTGTAATTGATGAAGTTATGGGTACTACCTTAACCAATCAATACTTTTACCTTTTTATTTTTTATATATCCTTCTATATTGAGGGATTTTGGAGTACTAATGTCGACCAATACATGACAAGAGATTGTTGGAGTAATCTCTTTTAACTCTAGATGTTGTGATGGCACCACTTTTTTATCTTCTTCATCGTTGTAGTCTATGTAGATTAATTTTTCCCCGTGACATTTATGCCCATTACTATACTTTCTTTCATAGTTGAATCATAGTCTCTTTGCAATTTTTCATCCATTTGCCGAGGAGTCAACCTAAGTTTAGGAGAGGGAGCATGATTTTCCCTATAGTTATTAGAGACCAATTTTATAATGGCCATATTTTTACTTTCAACTTTCCTTGCCAAACTGAAGGCATGCTCTAGATATTTAGGTTCAAAGGACACAACTCAGGTTGGATGATCTCCTTTAAAGTGCCCATAAATAGGCCTAACAAATTATCCTTTGAAATATACCTTACCCTAAGACTCAACTTTTAGAATTGTTGAATGTGATCTATAACTAGATCTTTTTTTTCAAAGATTATCAATTGACTAAGGAATATATTTCTCTTAATATCCCCATAATGTGTTATCAATTCCTTGTAAAAATGGACAAAGATATAACAAAATCATTTTTCCTTTAACAAGGCCATTGATACCATACATGTTGGTCTTGTTCTAACAATATGGATGTAATATTTACCTTTAGTAAGGTTTCCACTTGGTGTAGATAAAAGAATTGTGTCAATTGAAATATCCATGTTATAGAATCGTTAGCACAAAAATTTCTCATATCAATCTTGAGAATGTATTAGTTCCTTGGTGTTTACTTGAATCCCTAATTATGTGGATCTTGGATTGAAAATCCATGATTATGGTTCTATGATTCAATAATTTTTTTCTCCAATTGAGATAAAATATTTCCCATAGGTGATTGTGTTCTAACACAATTTTTCTCCTTATTTTCATGATTTGGATGTCAATTTACCTTTTTGGAAGCCTCTCCAAGAGAATCTTTTCCATGGAATTCATCTTCTTTTACATTTCATCCATAATTTTTTTTAGTGCTATATATGACAGATTAATGTTTCAACATCTACTATGTCAAACTACGGCCTCGTAGACTTCAAGATGCAGAACAATATATGCCAAAACAAGTCCTACAATAACCTAAAAACCAATGTATATCTACTCTACTAATTCACATAGTCATCTCTAGGAAACATATCATGAATCCCTAGGTATGACTAGTTAATGCAGTCCTAGTGGCTTTATTTAACACGCAAAGAAAGGAACCCTATCTAATGCATTGTGGCCTTTGATTCTAGTTCTCTTTGGAGTGAGGAACTTAGGTCCACTCAACTACCCAAAGGACAAAATAGATCAGCAACTCTAAGGCTTGCACACATTTGAAATAAAGAAAAAAACTTATAACCCTAAATCCTTCCTAAATGAGCAACTTGTAATGTACCTCCTTAAAACATTTTTTTTAATTTTTTCTTTCTTTCTTTTGTAAGTATTTCCTCCTTTAGAATCTATGTACTTTTCCTTGTTCTATAAAACAAAATCTTATCTAACATGATTATGCAAGTTGTATTATTTGTAGTTTTTCCGTTTATAATTCTTTAACAACTTCCTTTAAGAACCTCATTCCCACACTTTAATAATTTTAGTGGAATGATATATTTTTTCTTTCTTTCTTTTGTAAGTATTTCCTCCTTTAGAATCTATGTACTTTTCCTTGTTCTATAAAACAAAATCTTATCTAACATGATTATGCAAGTTGTACTATTTGTAGTTTTTCCGTTTACAATTCTTTAACAACTTCCTTTTAAGAACCTCATTTCCACACTTTAATAATTTTAGTGGAATGATATATTTTTTCTTTCTTTCTTTTGTAAGTATTTCCTCCTTTAGAATCTATGTACTTTTCCTTGTTATATAAAACAAAATCTTATCTAACATGATTATGCAAGTTGTACTATTTGTAGTTTTTCCGTTTATAATTCTTTAACTACTTCCTTTAAGAATTGCATTTCCATACTTTAATAATTTTAGTGGAATGATATATTTTTTCTTTCTTTCTTCTGTGAGTATTTCCTCTTTTAGAATCTATGTACTTTTCCTTGTTCTATAAAACAAAATCTTATCTAACATGATTATGCAAGTTGTACTATTTGTAGTTTTTCCGTTTATAATTCTTTAACAACTTCCTTTAAGAACCTCATTCCACACTTTAATAATTTTAGTGGAATGATATATTTTTTCTTTCTTTCTTTTGTGAGTATTTCCTCCTTTAGAATCTATGTACGTTTCCTTGTTCTATAAAACAAAATCTTATCTAACATGATTGTGCAAGTTGTACTATTTGTAGTTTTTCCGTTTATAATTCTTTAACAACTTCCTTTAAGAACCTCATTTCCACACTTTAATAATTTTAGTAAAATGATATAGTTTTTCTTTCTTTCTTCTGTAAGTATTTCCTCCTTTAGAATCTATGTACTTTTCCTTGTTCTATAAAACAAAATCTTATCTAACATGATTATGCAAGTTGTACTATTTGTAGTTTTTCCGTTTATAATTCTTTAACAACTTCCTTTAAGAACCTCATTCCACACTTTAATAATTTTAGTGGAATGATATATTTTTTCTTTCTTTCTTTTGTAAGTATTTCCTCCTTTAAAATCTATGTACTTTTTTTTCTTTGTTCTATAAAACAAAATCTTATCTAACATAATTGTGCAAGTTGTACTATTTGTAAATTTTCCGTTTATAATTCTTTAGCAACTTCCTTTAAGAACCTCATTTCCACACTTTAATAATTTTAGTAACTTTAATAATTTTAGTAAAATATCATTCCATAATAAATCATTGACTCGTAACTTATGCACAAACCTTACATGTGATATCTAACCAAGAAGCAAATTGTACTATTTGTAGATTTTCCGTTTATAATTCTTTAACAACTTCCTTTAATAACCTCATTTCCACACTTCAATAATTTTAGTAAAATATCATTCCATACTAAACCATTGACTCGTAACTTATGCACAAACCTTACGTGTGATACCTAACCAAGAAACATAAAATTATCATTCCATACTAAACCATTGACTCGTAACTTATGCACAAACCTTACATGTGATACCTAACCAAGATAATTCTTTAACAACTTCCTTTAATAACCTCATTTCCACAATTCCTTTAATAACCTCATTTCCACAATTTAATAATTTTAATAACCTCATTTCCACAATTTAATAAGTTAATTTTAATTTTAATTTTCCACAATTTAATAATTTTAATAACCTCATTTCCACAATTTAATAAGTTAATTTTATTATCCTTTAATAACCTCATTTCCACAATTTAATAATTTTAATAACCTCATTTCCACAATTTAATAAGTTAATTTTAATTTTAATAAAATTAACTTAATTTTAATTTTATGCAAAAACCTTACATGTGATACCTAACCAAGAAACATGTGGAAGGTTAAAAGTGGACCACGAGAATACATGACTCGTAATCTATACACAAGCCTTGCACATGTTTCTTAATATTAAACTTTACTTTCAGTGGTTGCTTAGATGTGGGATAATTATTCTCTTGAGTATTCTATTTCTTAACTTCCCATTCTTTTTGGAAGAGTAATATATTGAGGCCCACATGCCTAATGTACTCTTTTCATAAATTTTAACTTTTAAGGGTTATTCCCTTTAAGGTCAATGTTTTGACCTTATCTACTTTTAGTAGTTCCCAGGTCAATGTTTTGACCTTATCCACTTTTAGTAGTTCCCTTCTCTAAATTTTTGAACGCAAATATATAAATGAAATCCGTTCTCTTTCTTTATAGTTAATAGCTTGTACATAGACTGCCTTACTTGCACATGATAATTTTTTCTATTATTTTAAGTATTTTTATTTCAATTATATATAGATATATATGTTCGTTTTATTTTATAACATAAGCATTCTAACTTCACCATTATTTACTTGTAATTATTATTTATTTTGTAAAAGTAAATATACTCTGTTTCTCTATATCTTTAGTTCATATATTTCATTATGGATTATTTATTTTGGCAGTTATATTAAATTTATTTCGTAATTGTTTATAAGTTCCAGTTGTACTCACAATAGAAAGATTTTATTATTTACTTTTTTTCTTGAAAGAAAGAGTTTGCCAATAATTTAAAGGAAAGTATTTGTCTAAACTAGAATCTTCTCGCACAGATTATATATATATATGGGTGGAAATGTGAAGTTGGGTTACACTTTTGTGAGAATTAGTAGTGGAAAATTCATCATCATGTTTTTGTGACCAAACTATTATATTTTTTGGCTAAAGTATTTTTTTAGCCGAACAATTAAACATAATGTTAGGCCGAAAATTTGAACGTTAAAGTTAACCACAACCTGCAACGGATTTTTGGCTGGTGGGGGGGGGGGGGAATCTGGCCAATAAGTTTTTCGCCCTAAATATTTTTTCAGCTAGTATTCTTTTTTGGTCGAACAAGTTTTTCGACTGAACATTTAGTTTGGCTGAAAAATTGTTTATATATATCTGGGTCATGAGCCCATTGCAAATTTTCGCAATGTTTTTCCCGTTGAACGTTATTTGTGAACTATGTTGAACATTGTTTGCGCAATGTGCTTAGCAGGTTACATTGATGTTTAGCAGGTCACGTTGATGTATAGTTTTATTTGTAAATTGGTTAATTTTTTTTTTGGTTTTGCAAGTCTCCTTGGTTGGAGAAGCTCGACGCTGGAGATATCAACATTAGAGGAGTTCGACTCTAGACGAGTTCAATGCCGAGGAGTTAGATGTTGGCTGGAGGAATTATGTTGGGCGCTGGAGGTAGGAATTATGTCAGGTCGATAATTCTGCCAGTTTTGGATGTTGAGTTTGCAATGACAAATTTGGGTTTTATGAGATTGGTTATGGGTTAGTTTTTCTTATCTTTGTATGATGCATCACTTGCTTTCCTAGACATTAAGAGATTTTTAGGTGAACTTGCAGTAGATAGATACATTTTGTATACATCTTTATAAATTTATCGCCTTACAACTTTATTATTCTCTCTCATCCATAGTTAGGAACATGTGCTTTGTAGTGCATTGATTTATATGGTGAAATATTTTTTGTTCTTTGATGGTACGATGTTTTGAAATTTGTTTTAATAGCTATGAAAACTTTAACATTTTCATTTTAAAATATTTATGAATATGTAGTTTCTGGTGTAATCTAGTTTGGGGAAATCCGAGTAGTGGGAATAAAGTACCAACAGGGAGATCAGGTGAAAGTGGCACCACTAGAATGGAGCTTAGGGCCCTCGAAACCATAGTTGTATCTCTCAGTCATTACCGAGCCTCATCTTGTTATCCTAAGCATTCTAATTAGCATTATAACCATTCAAAAATTGCTTAACATAATTATACTAAAGCTACCGGTTGTGCACCTGGAGGATCTAAATTGGATATGCTCATGCCCATATTTACCATTTTCTATTTTGATGTCAGTGGTGAATTAACAACAACTGTTTTTGTTTCTTCTATTTGTTAATCAACGGGGTAAACAACTTTTTCAATAGGGGCTTAAACCTGGTTTACATCTCAATATATCTTAAGATTCTCATATTAATGAAAACTATCTATCTATCTATCTATCTATCTATCTAGATATATATATAATATAGTATATGAATATATATAATATATATATATATAATTATATATATTATATATATATATATATATATATATATATATATATATATAATATTATATATATATATATATATATATATATAACCTCTTTTGTAAATATGAAAAGACCATTTTCTACCTTTTATCCAGGGTGAAGCCTTTGTTGCATTAATATGAATAGTTTCATGAACTCTTTTCTTTTCCATATATCAATTCAATACTCGAGAAAAACATATGAATTTTATGCTTAGTATATCTACAACCCTATTAATATTTGTAACACCCTCATCCCACATCTACCCAAGAAACCATGCCAACCAGGGTAAACATGTGACGAGAGGCTACTATGGATTTGACCTCCTATGTGACCTTAAGGAAGTGGAATCAATGGAAACATAACACACATACCTTCCTCAGGTGCTTCAGGACCCCTAGGAGCTAATCCACCACTTCAGGTGCCCAACCCCCGAGTTAACCTAGCATTTTAATGAATTAAACCTCAACGTCACTCCCATGACAAGGCATGCATGCTACTGTAAACCTATAGTCGCTCCCACGGTGCCTGCAAGGGAGAGATTGCAGTCTCTCTCAACCAATTTTGTGCTAGAGTCTGTGAGATTTAAGCCACTTTTTCAGGGCTAGTCTTCAAACCAATGCCTAGAACTTGATGAGACTTCCCAAGACAATAAATGACACCAAGGAAAATCCTCTAACACAAAACTTGATCAAGGGATTGACCTAACCAAACCTAACCATGATAGATATTTTGTCAAACACTTAGTAAATATGCAACCTACAAGTGTAAATTTTATAATTAAGTGTAGGGCTCTCATACTTATCTAAGAATTACTATGAACCATTGTTTCCTTATGTCATTTTCTGAATTATCATCTATTAGGTAATGGATACATTATCCATTCATATAGAAAACATGTTGAGATCCATACATAGTTGTTGTCATAAAATATACAAATAACTAGCATAATAACAACAGAAATATTCATGAAAGTACAACCATGTAGACCACATATAATCCATCAAAATACTTATAGAAATACAATGATAAATAACCTTTCATTAGTGATGCAATAAACCAACTAGAGATGGGACTACCATGTTCCACCCAACCATAGATTGGTTGAGCCAAGTCTCTCTTCAGCTAATCACCCCCATGCCATATTCCAAGCATGAATGTGGGACTCATAGAACACATCAAAAAACACCAATAAATGTGGATTCCACCAGAGTTCTCCACCTACATTGTGAGGAATTTGAGTGCCTCCTAATCTCTCAGGTTTTACCATGCATCCACAGTCTGATCCAGGGATCACTAGGCCCTACACCAAGACATACTCTCTAGGATTTACTATGCATTCCATCCTGGAATCACTAGGCCCAACGGGGAGAAAATCCACTTGGCTTTACCGTATATCCCGCCATTTACTAGCAAGGATTTCTAGGCATATTGAGGCACACAATATGGCTTTACCGCAACCCAAATTTCAGTTTAGGGTTACTAGGCTAGTGGCTTCGTGCATCCTCAGTCTAGTTCAGGGACCACTACACCATGCGTTTATGAATTCGTAGATGCACCCCACTCAACTTTGAATCCAATTCGACCATCCCTTATAAACCAAACGAGAGAACCCATCTCATCAAAGCTATCAGGAAATGGCAAGGTTAGGCTGAAAATACTGTCACACCTGGAAAAACCCATGCCATGGTAGAAAAGAAACACATGAAATCCCATGCATGCCAAATCTAGCAAGGAAAACACACGTGCAAGTCAATACCTGCAATGAAGCCTGTTGTAGATGCTTGATCCTGCCTTTCCCTACTTGATATTTGCTTCCTCTTTCCTTCTTTTCCTTTCTTACTCCAATGCCAAAGTGCTCCAAGAAAAATATAAGTGTCCAAGAGTATAAGAGAGAGAGAGAGAGAGAGAGAGAGTAATGATAGAGCTCCAAAAATTAACTTATCAAGCCTACCAACTAACCCTCATAAGCCTTTTTATCAATGAGGCCTCTATTTTTTTCTATTATTTTCCTTCAATTTCCTCCTCACATACAACCTGTGACCTTTTACCATCCTTTTCTCCTAATTTCCATTATTTTCATAAATAAAATGCCAATAAATGCCTCATGCCTTTCCAAAGCCTTAGCCATTGCCTTTGTCAATTTCCTTAGCCATAAAAAACCAAATGAACACCCCCAAGGATGTCTTGCTCACCATTGAACTTAGAATATGTGTCCCATCATCCGTGGTATTTATATATTTTTACATGAAATTTTCAACAGGGCTACTAAAGAACGCTCCCCCTTGGGGGAACACCATCCTCAGTGTTCAATGACACCTATAGCCAACAAGACAACTGAAAACAAAACATACTTCAAATGTAGCTTTATAACACAACTCATTGTAGTATTTATAATGAAAGACATGCTCAAAAGAAAAACATCTTGACAACATGACCAGATAACAATCATACCACATACTGGAGCTTTATAACACAACTCATTACGGTATTTATAGTAACCATGTATACACATATGCACATCTGCTAAACCAACAAATAAGAGAATACGATACCTGTATCAATCAACAAGGGAATCCAGAGGCTCACACCTCCACCCTCAAAGTAATACCAGGATTCACCTCCTTCCTAGGAAGTCCAGAATCCACTGCAAAGTCAAATTTGCATCAAATTTCCAATGCTATAATCCTGCCCCACTTGTCCTCTCAGCGAACATTTACTGGCTCATTGTTTTAGGGCGCACTCCCAATGTGCATCTGATTCCATCCAGCAATGCTAATGACCAAAAAAAATACATCTACAACCTTCCTTTCTCTGCTACACCGTCCCTCGGGCAATCTAGTCACTCCTTTTGTGCAATCACTCACCTCCCAAGTTCCGTTGGCACCCCCATCTTGGGTTGTGCATCCCTTTGCAAGGCTTCCTCACATCGGAAGATTAAAAAACCAAGGCATATCCCTGCCTCAAAACCATCATACCGGTCATCACATGCTCATGGAAATCAAAGGAAACTATTGGGTACCAGTGTCTCACAATGGCCTTACTCCTGAAGTGCTTTACTAGCGTACTATTGCCTGTTTCAATTTCTTTTGCTGCGGATGTCAATACTTGCAGTTGATTTCAACCACCCAACCAAGCATGTTGATGCATTCTTGTACCAAGCACATAACTTAAATTAGATTTAAAATAAATTGAAATGAATTCACATCATACGTCATTGGTAGCTGATCAATAAGGTACACTTGCAATTATGTTCGCTTCTTGTCACAACAAGTCAAAATAACATCTTTGACCAAATCATCATACACATATCACATCAGGTTAGCTCAAACACATAGATCAAAATCATAACCCACATGTAACCATCATAAACCAAAATCATAGATCACATATAATCATCATATACTAGAATCATAAATCACATGCATAATAAAACTGAAATACAATATTGATACTTGTCCTTCATCGATCCTTACTTTTGCCTTTGTTCTAATTTTGTATGCACTCTGGATCAGTTTCGACACCTGACAATCACCCAGTGCCTTCTCCTCAACCATGTGCCAATACACATAGTGTGCATCACACACATACAATCCCATGTTGCATACAACACCATGCAATACATGCACCTACACCTAACATACAACACAACATAATACATCTATACCTGATGTACCATACCACACAATACATGCACCTACACAATGCACATACCTAGTACCACATGCCCTCAACACAGCATGTATGACATGCACACAATACCACACGTGCACCAATACCATATGTGCAACATGTACATAGTACCACTTGTACACTGCACCACCTGCACAATGTGTGCACAACATCACATGTACATGGCGCCACCTGCACAATGTGTACACAACGCCACATGTACACTACATCACTTGTACAACGGGTACACAATAGCACATGTAGATAGTACCACATGCATGACATGTATGCGACACCACATGTACATAGTGCCACTTGTACAACATGTACACAACACCACATGCACACAACACCACTTGTACAATCATGCACACAACACCCTATGTGCCTAGTGCCACATGTACAACATGCACACAACACCACACATACATAGCACTGCATATCCAACATGTACATAACATCATCTGTGCATAATACTGCATATCCAACATGCACAGAGCACCATATGCACACAATGCTGCATATACATCATGTGCACAATACAATATGTACATAGCACCGTATATCCAACATCTACATAGCACCATCTATACCCAACACCAAATATGCAATATTCACACAACACTATCTATACCATCTTGTACACAACATTGCATAAGCAACATGTACACGTGTTATGAATACACAACACCACATGCACACAATATCACAGATGCAACATGTACAACATATACAACATGTGCACAAAAATAGTACCACGCATCGAAAACCACACCGTCCTTACCAAGAAACCTTGCTTCCAGTGTCTTATCCATGTTTATCCTAGCATGTCGCAGACCACACTGCTTTCACTTTGTTGATGTATCCCTCAGTATAACCTATCCACAACATAAGCATAGGCATAATACAAGCATACAATATAAGTTCATATTCACATGATACTGACCTCATATATTTTTCGCGACTAATCTTCCCACTTGATTTCTCATGAACCATAAATCTCTTCATGCCATTCACCTGTATAAGAAATCATTCCTCCACAAGGACGATTCTTGATAATCCTATCAAACAGTGGCATGGATACATATATAATCATTATCATAAAACAATCATGATCCTGTTAGACAACGATATGCATATATACATATAAACATTAGCGTTAAACCACCATGATCCATGATGACCCTATCATACATGACATACATACATACCTACATGTATTCATATATAAACATCGGCATAATCATTATCATAACATAATTACTAGATAGCATAAGGTCTAGTTTAAGAGAACTTCCTTATTTGTGCACAACATGCACAAGATTGAGAACAATCGCTCCCAACATAGCCTAGGCATCTGACATCTCAGATCCATTTACTTCACCTTTCCTGTTACCTTTCTCGTGACTATACTGCCACCATCCATTTACCACAATGGACCCAACCAGTCCAACCAATTGTCATAGTCTTACCTTCCGCTGCACTTACTCATGCACCGAGCTTCATCCGAGTCTTACATCATTTTTTGGGTACCACACAACTCTCCCCGATCCCAGTTAACTTTCCTCTTTCCCAATCAATTCCCAAGACTCAAAACATAAAAAAGGAAAGACAAGAAACAATCAAGAATAAAACGATGAAAATTAAAATCAATATGAAACCGCAGCCCAGACATAATCAAAATCGCAAATCAAGCGCAACAATCGCAAAAGACCAAAGCACGAGACTAACAATAGACACCATGAATCAATCCCCATGGTTCCGAGGAAATACCAATCCTGAGCCTTCTTCAAGATTTCATGGAAACCTCTCTTTCCATGCAACTCCCCACATCATATTTTCATCAACACATAACTGTTAGTGCATAAATAAACATAACAATACACTAGTTACCTCATCTTGTTGTGCCAAGCACAATGCTTGCAACTGAGCACATCCACGCCATCTCTCAAGGGACTCCAATCCTTTGATGGATCCACCAGTAACTAAATACTAGCTAATATACTTGTCAAGTACATGTTCATGAATATAGCATGTATCCCCATAATGTTAGACAAAGTCAAGGTTAAGAAGACTTCTTACATGAAATCACTCATTCGTTTGGAATTAGGGTTTCCAAACATAGCCAAAGGAATTATTTCCCAATTCTTTTCTTTTAAAATTTTACCTTGTTTCAATTGAGTGTTACTATGCATTGTCACATCACCCGGCTGTTAGTGATATAAACACATCAACTATTATCTTGTCAGGATAATACTAGCATGCTTCCTGCAACTGTTCAAACATGTCAACCACATGTTCCAATTATCAAGACAATCATATGTATCAATTTGCAATCAATCTTTACCAAGACTAACAATCATGTCATAATCCATAGTCAAATTATATTCATTAGACATAATGATGCAACTATCAACTACATTCAAATACATATCAATTGTCACAACACATATGTATTAGTACAATCATCTTAAAACAAGATCATTTGAACACATACTCATATTATGCAACCCATCAAACATTCAACCAACTTGAAAAGATACCATGTTAAATAAATCAACTAGATGACATGATGATGTCAAACACTCAACATCAAATAGATGACATAATCAAGAATGAAGCACCATGTATACTACATAAGCAAACTCAAACCTTAGCATATCTCAGGGGAGGAAATCTTGTCTACACAATCAATCCATATTAGCACAATACAACTTCACAACATATCAAATCAACATAAATAAGGTCATGATATCCAAAATAGCACTAGCTAACATGTTCATATCATAAGCTCATAAGCGTTTGTCGTTCATGCATAAAAATCACATATGTATGATCGGTCTAGATTAGTACAACACCATATCACAAATATGTCGGCTCATACTTGAATATCGCAATCATAACCATCTGCATAGGTCAAACTAGGTTAACACAATACATATAACATCGAGATCCTCAATGCAATGAACATAACCATCACACATATGACCAATCAAAATTACAACATCAAGATCTTAGTGAAATAACCCTAATCATTAAGTTAATAGCACATAATGACAATAAGCTATATATCATGCTCATCAACAACATATAACCTAATCATCAAGTTATCTAACATAAAACAACAATAGCAATGCATGCAACCATAGGTTACCATCATTCCTGACTATCCTACACTTGTGCATATGACTATACTAATAAACTATCATCTATCATGAATGTAACCATAACATCAAAAGACATGTACATAAACCTAATGTATATAAACCTAATGCATATAACAATGCTTAACTTATATACCTGCATGAAAAACATATAATACCTGTATGATGATCTATTCTTATCCCAAAGTCTAATGTTGCAACCTCATTATGGTGATTTGCATCTCTTGCTCTATCTGAGCCAACACATTAGCATCATAACAAACAATAGCACCATGATTACCTAAATTGCATACAATGACTTCACAAGGCATGTTTGACCTACTATTCATGCATAACTATAACGAAGACCACACATGCATAAAAATTGCATATAGACATATAACACATGAGTAAAAAACCATATACACATCATTCTAGCTAGAGTCCAATCACCAATGCATGACCATATCAACTTCACAAACCATGACCTCATGCATGACAACAACCATTACTCCATTGCACACATTTCCATATGCACAATCAACATGCATAAGTAATGCCTAATCAAATACACATACACATGAACGCATGTAGTCAAACATAAGTGATCAATTCTTGTAACCAACCTACAAGATGGATACATGTAATCAAACCTACAAGGATTTAGCCTAACATACAAGGATGTAAGTAGGCAACATAAAACCAACATGTAAGAGACATATAATCCATATGCAACCAGTGACATACTCATGGCAATTTCATTCCACAAAATCAATATCAAAGTCTCCATGGAAACCATACTACAACCATAATCAATCATCAAGAAAATGCAACAAGCACATGAAATGCAAGTGTAAGAAACACACATGAAACTGACATGCATGCATGACCAACACACACTTCCCATCTAGTTCGAGAGTTGAACCATGCTCTGATACCACTCTGTAATACCCTCCTCCCACATCTACCCAAGAAACCATGCCAACCGAGGTAAACATGTGATGAGAGGCTACTATGATTGGATTCAACCTCCTATGTGACCCCCGAGTTAACCTAGCATTTCAAAGAATTAAACCCAAATTCACTCCCATGACAAAGCATGCATGTGACTATAACCTATAGTATCTCCCACAGTGCCTGCAAGGGAGAGACTGCAGTCCCTCTTAACCAGTTATGTGCCAGAGACTATGAGATTTAAGCCACTTTTTCAGGGCTAGTCTCCAAACGAATGCCTAGAACTTGACGAGACTTCGCAAGATAATAAATGACACCAAGGAAAAGCCTCTAACACAAAAATTGATCAAAAGCTTGACCTAACCAAGCCTAACCATGACAGAAATTTTGTCAAACACTTAGTAAATATGCAACCTACAAGTGTAAATAACATAATTAAGTGTAGGTCTCTCATACTTATATGAGAATCTCTATGAAACATTGTTTCCTCATGTCATTTTCTGCATTATCATCTATTAGGTCATGGACACATTACCATTCATATACAAGTAAAAACATGCTAAGAATCATACATAGATGCTTTCATAAATATACAAATAACTAGCATAATAACAACAGAAATACTCATGAAAGCACAACCATATAGATCACATATAATCCATCAAAATACTCATAGAAATACAAGGATAAATAACCTTTCATTAATGATGCAATATACCAACCATAGATGGGACTACCATGTTCCACCCAACCATAGATTAGCTGAGCCAAGTCTCTCTTCATCCAATCACCCCCGTGCCATATTCCAAGCATGAATGTGGGACTCATATAACACATCAGAAAACACCAATAAATGTGGATGCCATTGGATTTCTTTGCCTACATCGTGAGGAATTTGAGTGCCTCCTAGTATCTCATGCTTTACCATGCATCCACATTCTGATCCAGGGATCACTAGGCCCTACATTGAGACATACTCTCTAGGCTTTACCGTGTATTCCATCGCATAATCACTAGGCCCAACGAAGAGAAAATCCACCTCTAGGCTTTACCATATATCCTGCCATTCACCAGAAAGAATTCCTGGGCCCACCGAGGCACACAATCTAGCTTACTGCAACCCATTGTCTGGTTGAGGGACCACTACGCCATGTGTTTGTCAATTCAGAGATCCACCCCACTCAGCTTTGAATCCAATGCATCAATCCCACATAAACTGAATGAGAGAAACCATCTCATCAAGCTATAAGGAAATGGAAAGGTTAGGCTGAAAATACTGTCACACCTGGAAAAACCCATGCCATGGTAGAAAAGAAACACATGCAATCCCATGCATGTCAAATCTAGCAAGGAAAACACATGCAAGTTGATACCTGCAATGAAGCCTGTTGTAGCTGCTTGATCCTGCCTTTCCCTGCTTGATCTTTGCTTCCTCTTTCCTTCTTCTCCTTTCTTGCTCCAATGCCAATGTACTCTAAGAAAAATCTAAGCGTGCAAGAGTATGAGAGAGATGAGAGAGAGAGAGAGAGAGAGAGCTCCAAACTAAACCGATTAAGCCTACCAATTCCTCAGAAGCCTTTTTATCAATAAGCCTCCATTTTCTTCATTTTCCATTATTTCCTTCAATTTCCTCCTCACATGCAACTTGTGATCTTTTACCTTCCTTTTCTCTAATTCCATTATTTTCATAAATTAATGCTCATACCTTTCTAAAGGTTGAGCCATTTCCTTGCCAATTTCCCTAGCCATAAACAACCAAAGAACACCCCTTAAGGATGTCTTTCCCGCTATTCAACTTGGAATACGTTCCCTCATCTGTGGTATTTATATATTTTTACATGAACTTTCAACAGGGTTGCTACAATATTTTCCTAATATTTCCCTCCACATATTCTATTAGATCCTGGATAGTTTGTACAACGACCATTATTTCACTTTGCTGCATTATTATGAACAAGTCCTGGATAGTTAGTACAACTACCATTCTTTGCTCTGATGCATTAATATGAACAGATCCTAGATAGTTAGTACAACTACCATTCTTTCACTCTATTGCATTAATATGAACAATTTCTTGAACTCTGTCCTTTACCTTATATGTTCAATTCAATGCTTGAGAGAAATGTGAAGTTCATATTTATGCATATGCAGTTTTTGGTGTAATCTAGTTTACATCTCAATATATCTTAAGATCTCATATAATGAAAAGCTATTAATATATATATATATATAATATATATATATATATATATATATATATATTATATATATATATAATATATACCATTTTCTACCTTTTATCTAAAGTGAAGCCTCTATTGCATTAATATGAACAATTTCTTGAACTTTATCATTTACCATATATATTGAATTCAATGCTAGAGAGCTATGTGAAGTGTAAGCTTAGTATAGCTACAACCCTGTTAATATTTTCCTCCAGATTTATATATTCAGATCCTGGATAGTTAGTACAACTACCATTGTTTCACTATGTTGCATTAATGTGAACAGATCATGGATAGTTGTACAACTACCATTATTTCTCTATGTTGCATTAATATGAACAATTTCTTGAACTTTGTCCTTTAACATATATATTCAATTCAATGCTAGAGATAAATGTGCAATTTACGCTTAATATAGATACTTGTTAATATTTTCATAATATTATCCTCCACTTTTATATAGTTAGTATAACTACCTTTCTTTCATCTTCATCACATTATAGATATATGAACTACTGTCTACTATTGATTGGTAAAGATGCTTCCATTTTTTTAAATTTCTCTTGAAAACTAGAGTGAATTAGATTTTGTATTCGAGCTTTTCTATATGTATAAAATATCCTTAATTAGTTTTCTTTTCAATGTTAAAATTATAAATACATTTTTTTAAGAAAATTGTTTTCTATTTTAATTAGTGAAAAAGTCTTGGCATCAACTAATATCAGTGGAAGAACTCATGATTTATCTTGAGTCTTTGAGTGGAAGAACTATATGTAGGTTGCATCATGCTACTCCAAATTATTATATATCATAATATTTGTTCCTTATTGATTTCAACTCTATCATCAATCTAATTAAATTTAATGTTATATATTCACCTCTTTTCCCCTATTTTATTATATTTATTTAAATGATAAGCCATAAGTGATAAGTGATATTTAAGTGGTAGGATCACTAGCATGAATTGACATATGAACAAATCCTAGATAATTAGTACAACTACTATTCTTTCACTCTTCCGCATTAATATGAATAGTTTCTTGAACTTTGTCCTTTACCATATATATTCAATTCAATGTTGTAGAGAAATGTGAAATTTACACTTAGTATATATACAATTTGTTAATATTTTCCTCCACTTTTACATAGTTAGTATAACTACCATTCTTTCGTCTTCATCACATCATAGATATAGGAACTACTTCCTACTGATTAGTAAAGTTGCTTCCATTTTTTTAAATTTCTCTTACAAACTAGAAGAATTAGATTTTATATTCTAGATTTCCTATATGTATAAAGTAGCCTCAATAAGTTTTCTTTTCAATGTTTAAATTATAAATACATTTTTTAAAGAAAATTTCTTTTAATTTTAATTAGTGAAAAATTCTTGGCATCAACTAATATCAGCGGAAGAACTCATGATTTTCCTTGAGCCTCCTAGTGGATGAACTATATGTAGGTTGCATCATGCTACTCCAAATTATTATAAATCATAATATTTTTTTCTTATTGATTTCAACTCTATCATCAATTTTTTTTTATCTAATAAAAGTAGTCCCTTCCATTAATCAAGAAAAAATAATACATAATGTACATTTTGCGAGTTAGCGCCAAAAAATATCAACATCTAACTCAAACAAAACCACAAAACCAGTGCATACACAACCAATGCACTATTTAAACATCAACAATCACACTAGAATACCTTCTTTCCTTCTTAACCCGAAAGAAAAATGCAAAGTTCGAAAGCGTTGATGGGTCCACTAGACTTCGGAAGTCTCGCGCCACAAAGAGCCCTTCACTCCTTAATGAGGAGGGCCCACCCAAAAAACCAATGGCCCACACAGCATAGAGTATCTTGTCAGCCCTTGAGGATCCGACGGCTATGATCTATTTTGGATGCACCGACATGCCCACCACTTAAAACTCAATCGGACCCGAAATGTAAACAAAATTTCTTTCTATGAAATTTCGAGCCCGTTTTCTAATATTAACTTTCGATTTGTTTAACTGCTCAAATCCCATGTGATCCAGATCTCTCCGATTCGACAGTTCTGAAGCGATCTTAGGCCCACAACATGCACACTCATTAAAATTCCAAACAGACCTGATGGGTGGCTTTAACCGCCGCTCTATAAAATTTCGGGTCCGTTTTCTGGGCTATCCTTCATGCAACTTTTCACCCGATATCCATCGAATGTTGGCGCTTGTTGCCATCAAAGGTCATTTTCCCATCCACCTACTCACTCTTTACTCCTTTCCTCTTTCCTAACATTGGTGCACTATTTGTTGTCTCCATAGGTCAAATTATTTCTTGTCTTTGATGCTTTGAAGATATTCCCTATCTGCGGTTGCCTATCTGTGATAGTCCTCACGTAGTTTCCCTGAGGGAGTCGCCTCCCACTCATAGCACCTGTTATCTCTTGTACATAGCACACCGTCATTTGCTAGTTGATCTGTTAATCTGTCGACATTTCTGTGTACATGAACAAATCTGAGTGTTCTTAGGGCCCTCAGGTGGAGTTGAATGCATTGATAGACCTATAATAACTGCCAATTTTTGGATACTTTGTCTGGTGCTGAGCCATTGCCTATCTTTGACCGATTTGATTGTCAATTCAGAGTTTGCCTCTATGATTGTGTTGTGTAAATTGTACTCAATCAAGATTTCTAGGCATTGCTCTAGGGCCATGAGCTTTGCCATATTGTTTGTGGCATTCCCCAAATGACTATGAAAGATAAATTTTATGCTTCCCTGTTCATCTCTTATGAATCCTCCATACCCAGCAACCCCATGGTTTCCCTTGGAGGCTCCATCTATATTAAATTTCAAAAATCCCTGGGGGGCAGTTGCCAGAAGTCCTTCCCCGCTGTTGTATGTTTTACTATCTTTCTTATGCCCTGGGGTACATGTGGATGGAGGCCCAAATTCAAAAGAATGTGAGCATCCTGTTTACCAGGAGGGATCTTGAGGGGTTGATTAATAAGGGTGCTTACAGTTTCTTTGAGTTGTCTTAAAATCTCAGCCATGATGCTCTGGGTTGAGCGCGTTCTGTTCTTGAAAATTCTGTTGTTTGTTTTTTTCCAAACATCCCAGATCAAAAAACTTGGGATTAGAGTCCATGCTCTATTGACTATTTCATTTGTTGAGAAGTCTTTCCTCCAATTCTTCAGAGTTCCAGTGATGTTGCTTTCGTCCCTATCAGTTTGCCTGAAAATTGAAGCTACCCAATTCCATAAGGTAGAGGTGAAAGTGCATAGGTTAAGTAAGTGATCCATCATTTCTTCTTGCAGGCCACATAGCCGACATCTAGATGGACCTACTAAGCCTCTTTTTCTTATATTTTCCGAAGTCAAAAAGTTTTTTTGGTGTACCAACCACATGAACAATTTTATTTTTATCCAGTGCAGGTTCTTCCATAGGTCTCCCCATATCTTATCAAGGTTTGGAAGGTCAAGTCCAGTGGCAATTCTTTTGGCTTCTTTGAGGTTGAAGTTGCCTTCACTATTTTTTCCCCATCTTATTTGGTCAGACGAAGTTGAAATCAAAATCTTTCTTTGTTCCAGGATCAATGCAAGAGCTTCAGCCTGGGATTTCAAAGGGGTTTCTTCACTGTATACTAGGTCCTTCCAAGTTCTCCATTTGCCATTGTCCCTTGTCTGATCCCAAAAATCACTAACCCTAAGCAGCCCTTTATTGTCAGTGTCATTTTTGAGCATGTCTAGTCCTTCTCTGCATGGGTTAGGCTCCTGCTACCAATTATCCTCCCAAAACTAGGCTAGGTTACCATCTCTGATCTCCCAAAAACTATGCTTCTGCACAATAGCTCTGTTCTCCCAGGCATTGCTCCAAATATGGGAGCCCTTGATGAGCCCTATCATTCTGATATGGTCCCTTTCTTGCTAGTTATTTGCGTACTTATGCTTCCAAAGCTCAGCCCAAGGGGTTCTTGTTTCCTTTAGCCATCTCCACCAAATTTTTGCCCCTAAAACTTTGCTTAGGGTTTTCGGGTCATGAAGTCCCAAACAACCATGGTTTTTGGGTTTGCAGAGCTTTTCCCAAGCAACTAGACCCCATTTCTTTTTCTCTTCCCCTTTGCCCCAAAGAAAATCTCTTTGGATGTTTCTGATGTGTTGTAAAAGTCCTTTTGGTGCAGGTAGAGCAGAAAACATGTAGATGGGTATGGTTTGCAGGACATATTTTGTCAGCACTAGCCTTCCAGCTAGGTTTAAGGATCTGCTTGTCCATTTTCCGATTTTGTCTTGCAATTTATTTATCACTGGCTCTCAAACTTTCTTGCTCAGAGGTTTGTCTGTAAGAGGTATTCCTAGATATTTGGAGGGTAATTGATCTCTTTGAAATCGGATAATTCTGGTGAGATTTCTCTGGATGGCAATATTAGTATTAAAAAAGAAAATTTTTGATTTTTTGAGGGTTACCTCTGTACCAGCAGGTAGTGCAAAATAATTCAGGATCTGTTTCAAAGCTTTAGCTTCCTTGACCGTGGGTGTACCCTGCAGCATGGTGTCATCCACAAATTGTTGATGAGTTAAGGTGTCCCCATTCAGGGTTAGTTTGAGACCTTGGATTCTACCTTCCGCTTTGGCTGATTTGATCACTTTACCCAAACCCATCATGAGAATAAAGAGGAAGGGGGAAAGCAGATCTCCTTGTCTGAAGCCTCTTGAAGGCCTGAAAGTTCTGGATGGAGAGCCATTAAGAAGTATAGAAAAACTAGATGTGGTAATAAGGGCCATTACCCATCTTATCCAGTTGTGGTCAAAGCCATAAGCTTTTAGTACCTCCCTGATGTACGACCAACTTAGCTTATCATAAGCTTTCTCTAGGTTAAGTTTTATGATCATACCCGCATGCTTATTGCTCTTGAGAGAATGAACCACCTCATGAGCTTGAATGATGTTATTGAGGAATTGCCTTCCTTCCACATATCCAGTTTTCTCCTCAGACACAAGAGTTGGAAGAAGGGGTTTGAGTCCGTTTGCAATCACTTTAGAAATGATTTTGTACACCACATTGCATAAAGCTATGGGTCTGTATCTATCAAGTGTCATAGCTTTTTCCTGCTTAGGGATTAAGGCTATGAAAGATTCATTGAGCACCCTTAAAATTGTTTTGGAGTTTCTAGAATCCTCCACAACATCAAGGATGTCTTGTTTGACTATTTCCCAACATGTTTTGAAGAATTCTACATTGAACCCATCTGGGATTGGGGCTTTCCCATTCTGCATCTCTTTGATGACTTCATTGACCTCCTCTTCAGTCATTGGCCTATTGATATTGTAATTGTCTTCCCTAGTTACTAATTTTGGAATGTGTTGAGTGAAGCTGTTGATAAATTGTAAGCTGTTTGAGAGAGGCTCCTCGGCTATGCTTTGAAAATGTTGTACCATAACAAACTCCATTTCTTTGTGGGTGCTTAGCTCTTTCCCTTGAGTATCTTTGAGTTTTACAATCTTGTTATGAGCCCTGTGATCCATGGTTTACTTGTGAAAAAACTTTGTATTTCTTTCCCCTTCTTTAATCCATTGCACTCTCGATCTCTGTCTCGAGAAGATCTCCTCTTGCTGGCATCAATTCTCCCATTCTTGTTGAAGAGAGTCATCTTTCATTTTCCTTTCCTTGGTAAAGCCATCACTGATGAGGATTTGGTTAATTATTTGAAGTTTCTGATCAACTTCTCTTTTGTCTTTGAAAATATTTCCAAACTCATTTTTGTTCCATTCTTTAAGCCCGAGTTTGATGTGTTTCAATCTCTGTTGTAGTGGGAACATCTTCATTCCTTGCACTTGTATGTCTTCCACCCAACATTTTCCAATGTTGGTGATAAAGTTAGGGTGAGTGAGCTAGACATTTCAAACCTAAAAGGTTTGTTCCTCAGAGTGCCTATGAAAGTAGCTTCAAGCTGGATAGGCCAGTGATTCGAGCCTCCAAATGGAAGGATTACAAAATTCAAGTCAAGGCCAGTGAGAAATAGGTCTTCCGAGATAATGAATCTGTCTAGTTTAGAGGTAACCTGAGAAGCCCCTCCCCTCTTATTGTTCCATGTGAAGGTGCCATTTATTGTCTCCGCATCCACCAACCTCGTGTTGTTTAAGAAGTTCTGGAAGGCAATGGAGTCTCTGCCTAGTATTCTGGTCCCACCTTTTTTTTTTGTAAGCGATCAGATCATGTTGAAGTCCCCTCCCAGAATCTAGGGCATCACAGGATGTCTCTCTCTTAGCTCCTCCAATGAGTTGAGAAGCCTGAGTTTGTCTTCAAGTTTTTGAGGACCATAGACATTTGTGATCATATAGAGTTCCTTGTCATGCAAAGGTTGGATAACCATTGAAAGGTAATTCCTTCCAAATTTTTGTGGATTCCAAAGAGTGAAAATCCCTCCTGCTGTGTTGCTTGCTTTGACTTCTAGATACTCGTATTTAATAAGCCATTTGCTATGTATCTCTCTTATTTTTTCTATTGAACATTTTGTTTCATGTATAAACACCGTATTTGGTTTTTCTTCCTTTATTCTATTGCTGAGATTTCTTTGTTTTCTTTTACTTCCTAGTCCCCTAATGTTCCAGGTTGTGAGCTTCATTTTGAAAGGTTTGTAAATGAGTAACTAGTAAGATCTTTTATCTTGCCTGAGTTAATCATGAGTTTCCCACACTCTGTTAGTAGCTCATTTTGCCTCTTCCTTCCTCTTTTTCTACCTGGGGTCTTGGTAGGGTGTTCTGATGTTACCTCCATCAGTTTTACCCCTCTATTTTCCTGGCTGTCATGGTTCCTCTTGATTCCAGCAGCCCTTGCCTGAGTTCTCCAGAGGAAGAGTTGTTGTACTCTGTCAAACTCCTCTTGTGGTAGAGAATCAACACCTCTGTTGGTTCCCTGCTCCAGGAACTTCTCTAGATCCAGATTCTCCCTCTCAAGAATCTCTTGTAGTTCGTGGTCCTCCATCCCAACTTCAATTGGGGTCATTTCCTGGTCCCTGCCCAACTCCATAGTGCTTGGCAGGTTCTCCCTTAGTTTGTTGTTCTCATGTGTGGCCTCCATGCTTTCATCTTTTTCCTTCTCTGCAGTATTATCCTCTGGTTCTGTGTCTATTCCATTGTCCCCACCTTCTTCTTCTAAAATATTAAAACTGTTATGACTTGGTTACTTACCTTCGCTAGGTTTCTTTTGGTACTTTTTCCCCCTCCTTTTCCTCTGCCTCCCGCCCTTATGAAGCCTTCAAGATCTTTGCCTGTGTTAGGTTTCATATTGTCCTCCAGTTTGTTAAGTGGGCAGTCTCTAAAGAGGTGCCCATGTTCATGACATTTGCGGCATCTGAATGGGACATGCTCATAGTCCACCGCTTGCACCCATTCTTCATCATATACTTCTAGAATAATTTCATTCGGAAGTGCTCCCGATAGATCCATTTCTACACATATGCGTGCGAAGGAGGTATATTTTCCTCGCAGATTCGCGTCTGATATTTTAAAAAAAATGACCTAATTTATTGCCTATGGCTTTTAAGGATTCAGGTAGCCAATAATCTAAAGGTAGGGAGTAGAGTCTAATCCATACCGGTACTGAGGTGAATGTTTCTCGCTCCGGGACAAAATCCATCACCCATGGTCGCATGTAAAGTCCTATAGCAGCATAGAAGTATGGTCCCCCTTCGAACACTCTGTATTTATCTACTAGGTTTGTGAAAACCACTGTGAAGAAACCCTTGGACCCAAGATGAAGGGTTATTTCTCCCTTTGGCTTCCAATAATTCCTTATCCAAGTGTACAACTCCTTCTCCATTGGCCATATCCCATAAATTTGCAAATGACTACATATGTCACCATGTGATCTCTGTGTGCCTGTAGCACCAGATCACTTAGGACAACCCGGGGTTTGATAGTTGACCTAGGTTTACAAGGTCCAATCACAGTCTTTTGCTCAGTTCTCTGACTACTGTCACCTGTCTTCTTCCCTTTTTTGACTTCCTCGTGACCCTCATCTTGTTCATGATGTTTGCTGCTTTTCGACATTTTCTTTACTTATTTTCCCCGTTTCTGCCTCCATTAGATTTTTGAATCGATTCAGACGTGCCTTCTTATTTCTGTCCGCTACTACCTGACTGTAGGAGGGAGTGGAGCTCCCCCCTCCTTGCCTCTCCATTGTTACCAACTTGCACCCTTTTCTCCCTGTTCAAAACCCTCCCTCCCGTCTTCCTTCACCCCTCAATCCCTTCGGTTTATTAATTCCTTGCATTTATAATATTAACAATCCCTTCTCAACTCTATCATCAATTGGATTCAATTTAATATTCACTTATTTTCTTCTTCGAATATTCTATAGATAAGTGATAAGTGATATATTCACCTCTTTTCCCCTATTTTATTATATTTATTTAAGTGATAAGCCATAAGTGATCAGTGATATTTAAGTGTTAGGATTACTAGCATGAAGAGACACAATTGGATATTTAATTGATAAGCCATAATAACTCTCCAATTCACATTGTTGCCTTATTCACTTGTCCTATCCATGAATAACATCCAATATGTAGAAATATTGGTTGATGTTTTAATCCATGGATTTAGGCAAGCAAGTCAACAATCTTATGCATATGAAAACTATAATGTTTTTTTTTATCTTAATATTGAACATAAATATAGGATTTATGGATGTCCATGTACTTAGTGGCATGATCAACAATCAACCGTTATTTCCTCATAGAAAAGTATTGAATGACTTATATAGAAGATGACAACCCTTACAAATTAGTTGTTTATTGATTTGAATTTTCAAGGATTGGTATTCTCATGGTAAGTATAAGCTTCATTGAATAGTGAAGGAATATCATTAGGCATGGAAGTACTAATAATTGATTTAGTCTTATGGGTATGGAGAGTCATGGGAGTAACTATTAGAGGACTAGAGGCCCTAGCTTGGGTTGAAAATCACATTTATTTTTTATTTGTCTCATCATCGAACATGAATGTAGTGTATCATGTGTTTGAATGTTATTCTTGTGCATTCCAACATGAGAAAATTTGTTAAGATGTTTTCTAAATTGCATTGATTTTTAAACTGCCATTATTATTCCACTGGGGTAGTTCATCACAATAGATCGTGTAGTATTCCATCATTCCATCACAATATATATTTATTTTTCATCATTCTCCCATAATATAAGGCATTTGCAAAAAAGAAATACATTATTCATTTTATTGAATTTGTTTTTTACAAGGATCAAAAAACCCATTAAACATGGTTGAAAAATGGACATTATGCATATAAGTTTCTTGTTATCCCAATCTAGGACAAGTCGTGATTACTTATGTGATGTAATATTGCGACAAACAAAGTCCAAATGAAAAGGAATCTACCTGGAAGGACAACAAAAAATGAAGCATATTATATTGCATTGATATAAGGCTTAGGAATAGTTAGGGAGTATGGATCCAATGGAATTGTAGTCTTCACCAATTCTGAACTTGTGTGCAACCAGATGAAAAGTGTGTACCAAGTCAAAAAGGAGAAGTTAAAACAACTTCATGGACAAGCAAAAAATATTGTTGGTCAATTTAAATCATTTAGCATAAGTCATTGTGAAAATGTTAATATGATGTATAGTGATCTATTGTATGGGGCAATGCCAATTCAAGATTTGTATGTGAAAGATGAATTGGTGTCAAGAATCTCTCCATCAAAATTTATTGATGGACATTGTAAGATATCTTTGATGTGTGAGTGTGTTTAAGTTATAAATGTGGTGTTTTTAATGACCATGTGTTTCTTTCAATACTATACTAAGTGTGCCCCCACTATGTAAGTAAAACTTGGTGAACCTGACATGTTTTAGATTTTTTTGTATTTAATTCTCAAAATGTGCACTTCAGCATTTGTGTTTTTAGTCTTGAGTATATTTGAAATGAATAATTTACACCAAATAATTTTGAAGAAGCCCTTGGATAGTTACATTTATTTGTCTTATTAATTTTTTGAATCTTGATCTTTTTAAATAGTAATTTTAAAGATTTTTAAATGCATGAGGTAACTTAAGCTTTTTTTAAAAGAATCATATCTATCGCTATATATATATTATATAATATATATATCTAAATATATAATATATATAATATATATATATAATATATATATATATATAGATATATATATATATATAATATATTATATATATATATATTATATAGAGAGAGAGAAGATGAGAGAGAGAGAGAGAGAGATAGAG
>APFE030045113.1:94654-125306 GCA_000404065.3 Pinus taeda | reverse complement strand
TTTAGGAAACTGAAGAGCTGAAAGAAACAATGGTGGGGGTCCAAGTGGATTTGGCAGGTGGCCACCAATATCCACCTAGATCAGTTGTCAACATTCTCCTGGTGATCAACAAGCTCAATCAACTCATATACTTGGGAGTGATGGTGCTCAACCATCTCCGGTTGGTTATGAATCTTAATCGGATCATCATGATCCTCATCATTTTGGTAAATTATATAGTTTATTTTCTTTTATGTTAAAAAAATGTACATGTAAATGAATTGTATGTACATATACGTGTACATGGCTATCTTGCATGTGTATAAATATATTGACATGTTTTAATTTTTATGTAATTATATTGAAGCAATGAGTGAAAATGTTGATCGAAGTCAACGTAGGCGAAGTAGAGTGATTCAAGAAGAAGACCATACACCAACTACCACCTATCCATCTAATATTCCTAATGAGATTCCTTAGGAAACAAACATCCAACAATGTACATTACAGAGGTGCATAACTCATTATTCAAAATTGAAGAAAGACCTCGCGGGTTTGGAGCTCCCTGCAGAGAGTCGACAAAGCTTAGAATAGTTTTGCACTCTCTAAGTTCATTTCTTGATATTTACAAGAACCTTGGGCCAAAAATTGATGGCTTTATAGGTATGATGAGGCATAGAAAGGAAATAGCGATGGGTTCCAATAAATGGGACGAGGTAAATAAAAGGGTTACAAAAGCACATGAAAAATCTATGTTTAATTTCAAGTAAGAGTCAAAAAGAAAGATGATCAAGATGCAATGTTTCAAGCACCCTGAAATAGCCTACCATTTGTATGATAGGTTCCTTACAACGTATGACAAGCTGTCAGGGAATGACGAGGTTCCACATTATTTTGCAAAATTATTTTATGAAAAATCTTATTGGGTATGAAACCTGATTATACTAACCTTCCATCTGAATTTTATGGTATTGGGAGAGGTTATACATATGAACATAACAATGCATTAAGGGATACTAAATTGCCTCGTCCTCCGCCACCTTTGGTACCTCAACCTCCACGTCTGGTAAGTTTGCAGTCGGAGATAGATGCCACTTCTGAGATTGGTAGAGAAGCAAGGGATGCCATTATAGACAACATACATACTACATTGACTAGAATTGATGTCGGTCTAAATCGACAAAGAGCACGAGCTGATGCACGTGATAATTTTGTATATAAATCAGATGAGGAGATAGATAATATGAATATTGGATAGATTAAAGCATATGCAAAGACTTGTTGTGATGGTTGGCAAGACCTAATTGGTAATTATGAAGAGGACATGGGATCAATATGTGTTAACGTTTAGGGTGGATATTTTAATGTAATGTAATATATGCGTTAATGTTGATTCACATACATTTTGTAAAAAATTTGAGATATAATCTAACACGAATGTATCATATGTTCACCATTTGTAGTTAAGTCATTTGTTGAACGAAAAATTTAGATAATATCATGGCCTTGGGTTCAGGTTCAAATCAAGATAAGTTGAGAGATGTTAGTTTTTTTTTAAGAGTTCATGTTGATACTATTAATTTACTTTTATTATATTATTATTGTGAAGACATATTTGTAAAAGAAATAATTACATATATAATTAAATGTTAACATATTTCGATTTCGTCCAGATTTTTCGACACAACGCCACCTTCTTCCTCCCTATTAGGAGATGTGTCAAATATTCGCTTGTCACAAGTATTGAATATTTCACTTTTGTTTAGTTGTAAATTGAAGCAAATTTCATTAAAAAATGAGATCTCTATCTTACAATTTTTAAATTTTCGAATTTTAGGTTTGTGGAGACAGTTTCCCTTCTCTAGGGACATTATCGATGGAGTCAGCTATTGGGATAGGACCATCTAGACAATTTGAAAAAGTTGTAACATTTTTTTTAATATTTCAAGTTTATGCATTTTCATGTGCAATTTTAAATTTTTAATATGTACATGCACATGTATTGTATAGGGCATCCATGGGCATCCATGAGGGCACATTGCACGGGGAACACCATGAGTTATTGCATGGAATTTGAAACTTGAGTCAGTCACAGGGATTGGATTGTCTAGACACTTTGAAAAAGTTGTTACTTGATTTTTTTAATATTGCAAGTTTATGCATTTTCATGTGCAATTTTAGATTTTTAATATATACATGTGCATATATTGTACATGGTATCCATGAGGGTGCAATACAGGGGTGAACACCACGAGGGTGCAATGGAGGGGGGACACCAAAGGGTATTGCATGGAATTTGAAACCTTTTATAATTTTATTTTGATGATTAAATTCTCATTTAATTTTAAAACATTAAAATTTAATTTTAAAGTACACAATTTTATGTATATATGCATATTACACAAGTTGTGCAAGGCACCCATGATTTTGATGAGAGCACAAGATGTTGATATATCATATATTTCAACAAGATTCTCTTTGATGCAATTTTTTATTTGACAGTCTTTTTATTATATTTACTTTTATCATGATATAAATTTTGGACATATTTAAAGTAAAACTCGTTATTATGAATTGATCTCTTTGATGCATATTTTTATTTGATAACTTTTTATTATATATTTACTTTTAAAATGATATAAATTTTGGACATGTTTTAAATAGAACTCTTTATTATGAATTGATCTTTAATATGATAATTTTGGAGTTTATGTACATTTTTCATGATGATTCTTATAATGTTAGTAGAAGATAATATGGAATTGGCTTCAAATTCTTAGGTTTTGTCAAGTTGTTTTGTCAAGTTGTTTACTGAATAGTAAAATTGCAAATTACAAAACATGGTACAATTTGCATTCATGAATAGATCATCATATTGTATAGAAGAGTTACTATGGATATGGGTTGATACTTCAATTTTAATATAAAGTTGTTCATGCAAACATACTATAAAATTGCATTATAAAACATGGTACATTTTGCATGATGTGTGGTTTGATGTTTAAAGCTTTTACATTTAAGTTCATGAATATGAAGCAATGAAAGTAAATTTGCATTTATTTGGTACATTTTGCATGATGATTCTTATAATGTTAGCAGATGATTCTTAGGTTTTGTTCAAAGTTGTTTTGTAAGATGTTTAATGAATAGTAAAATTGCAAATTACAAAACATCGTACATTTTGCATTTGAATGAATCTTATAATGGGGTAGATGTCTAAAATAATGATATAACTATAGATCATGTTGCATTCATGAATAGATAAACATATTTTATATGAGGGTTACTATGGATGTGGTTGATACTTAACTTTTAATATAAAGTTGCTACCCAACTTTTGATACCCTTTGTAATAGTTACAGTTTCCCCATACCAACTTTTCAAGTGATGTATGTTTCAAGTTAAATGATAAGTAGAGTCCATGGCATTTTGGATTTCATTATTACCCACCAAAGTTCTCATGGATCAACCTTTGCTTGGTTGTTCTAGTTAACTTCCAACTGTTTGTTTGATGTAAGGTTTCAAGTTATACTTTGTGAGTTTAATCAACAATAAACATTATTTAAAACATGTTACATTTTGCATGATGCATTGTTTGATGCTTAAAGGTTTTATATTTTAGTTCATGAATATGGATAAATGTTTGTAAATTTGCAAAATTACAAACATTGCAAATTACAAAACATGGTACATTTTGCATTCATGAATATTATAATGGTGTAGATGTCTAAAACAATCATATAACTCAAAATTGCACATTATAAAACATGGTACATGTATACAATTTGCATTCATGAATAGATCATCATCTTGTATATAAGAGATATTATGGATGTGGGTTGATACTTAACTTTTAATATAAAGTTGTTCAACGTAAACATACTATAAAATTGCATTACAAAACATACATTCTAAATTACCTTCTTTGTCTTAAAGTCTACTTTCAAATACTAACTTGTATTTTTCATGAAATTTGAGAAAGCTTAGAGATCCAGAATTAAAATTTCAATGTTAAATCAACTGAAGTTGCATTAAAGTAAATGAAATTTTCAAATATTAAATACTATGTGTGGAGCATACATTGTTAGTTTTAATAGATTTTGTATGCACTACATGTATAGGACAAACATAATTAATTATTTTTTTTTAATAACGGTTTTTCTTAATAATGCATTTTTTATGGTAATGTGATTTTAATAAAGTAAATAATGTTACTAAGATAGCAATAAAAATATTTGAAAAGATAAAACAATGACATAAAAAAAGAAAAATGTAGTGCAAACATGATAGGTGTACAATCAACAACAAACAAGAAAATTGTGATATGCTACATCCTTACATTATAGTCGTATTCAAGATATTTGAATTTCTTTTTAACTTAACAACAAAGCCATCATATTAATGAAAACAATTTTGTAATACTTAGTACTAGATAGAATGGGCAACTTAAGAGTGCACAAATAGAAAGATTGATTATCTGCTTGAACTCTTTCTCAAACATGAATACAAGGAGAAAATATTATTGGGTAGTTCAATTAAAAAAATTCTAATGGAATGTCATCCTCAATGATCCGTTCATGGTCAACTTTTGAAATTCTCCATTTTTTAACTTTTGATTTTTTTCTTGATTGAACTTCTATCAACTTTATGAGTGCTGCACACACCAAGTGACTATATTGACAAATTATGGCATCAGGTTTATAGTCATGAAAGTAAACATGACTCTTGGTTTGATGAGTTTCTTGGAAAAAATATCATTTTAGTATAATAGACCCTCTTTCATATATAAAATTTTTATCATCATAGTCCTCCAATAAATTCATCTTTCGTTCAGTGCACTGCATCAAATAATACTTGACATTTTCTATGTTCTTAATGGGTGAAACTACAACAAAAACATATCCTGAACAATAAAAAAAGTGTAAATTCATATCACAATTAACAAGAAATTAGTTATCAACATGTACTTGATTTTATTATCTATTTAGATCTATATTTTAACTATTATCTAGATACGTATACACAATGATTTTAAAACACACACACACAAACACACACACACACACACACACACACATATATATCCTTTGAAAGCAATTGAAATGTTACCTTCTCTAACAAGATCATAAACTCGATCACCTTCATATGACACTATAGTCTCCTTTGATTCCATCTCTTCGAAGCTTGCAAGTGATATTTTCCCCTTTGTATTAAGTTTTGTATGTGGCCAAGCTTGACATACATATTGTTTTCACAAACATCTTTGAATTGCGTGTCTTCTATGCAAACATGACAAAAACAAGATTATTTTCTTCTATCAAATACAAACACATTGCAGTAGTCCTTTTTTTAATCGAATGCAATTTTCAAGTCCCTTTTACTATTTCAACTTCATATGTAATCGATTGATCTACATATTGGACTCTAATATGCCAAAAAACTATAGTAAATTTAAACAAGAATTTAAATATGTTATTTAAAATACAATTTATGTATCAAAGATAATCATCGATAAATTATTTAAACTATATAGTTTATAAATGTTTAAAATTAGAAAATTAATGAAAATTATCATATATTAAAATTATTAACAAGTTAATGTATATGTGCATACCAACGTTCCTCTCTTGATGGGTTAGTATCATGGTTTAGTGCTGCAAATCACCATTGAACAACTTGTTCAATTGAGACGAGTCGGTTTGTAGAGTGGTCCATTTGACATCTTCGAAGTGCTTGTTTTATACATGCCCCTGCGCCATCATGTTCTCCTTTTCCATGACTAGTCTAAAAGAAATTCCAAAAATGTTTAATGTTGGCTTCCATATGAAGATGACACAACCAAAAGAATGATTGTGAAGATTTGAATCAACCTGCGCATCCATCTGACCATATCCAATGTTCATTGAATTTTATTCCGCGACCTTTCAATGAGTCATAAATCTTATCAAAGTAATGTTGTATAAAATGTGTATCATGTGTATGATCATCGGTGATATAAAAATGATACTCTTTAATAACATGTCGATTCTCAATAGTGCTTTCGATATGATCAACAGTTTGTTTAGCATGTCTATATAGAACATGGACAAGCATAGAGACTTGGTTAGAATGGTAATATTCACTCTATATTTCATTTTGTGCGACAAATGTGTAATTTTTTGCAAAATCAACTATCAACAAAATGGTCCCTGGTGGAAAATTTTCATGGGACTTTTTGAATTGCAGGTCCTGCCATCGAGATATATAAGAATGCTTGGTGCGTTTCTAAATTTATGTCTCAAACTTCTTCAAAAACTCTATCATAGAAAAAACTTCTTCTTGGAAATCAATTCTTCTAACACTTGTACTACTACTTGAACCAATCGATGTATGGATATATTCATATCTCTTCCATTTACTTTTATGTTGGGCAGTAATTGGCCATTCATATCAATAGGATATTTTTCATGAAACAAAGTCAAGTTTCCACAATGATCACATTTTTTACCACCAAACACATTTATTTTGGTAAAATAATTCATGATTTTCTCTTCCACATAGAATTTCAGATATGAAATCATGGATAGTGGAAGGAGGAGGTGAATTTTGCCAAAATGTTTCACTAAAATTAAGGAATATTTCATAATATAATTGAAATTCTACATGATAATGACAAGAAAAAGTATCGCATACAGTGATAAGTTTAACATACCATGGTTTTTGTTCCACAAAAGTACTACTTGAGTCATTAGTTCCACAACTCTTCTATGAACTTATTGAGCAACTCTATCTAAGTGGTGTCCAAGATATGTTTTGCATGTTCTTCGTAATGATATTGATTTCGTGTTGTTCTTTTAACTTCTTCTCCAAGTCTATCTTTGTATGGTTTCCTACAAATAACTTTCCAACAAACAAGCTCATCATTTGCATCTATTTGCAATCAAAATTTCCTATGTTTGTGCAATGTTTTTCGTGAGGTCCCTAATGATTTTGCAATAGATTTTACCAAAGAATTTTCTTTATTACTTGATGAAACTACTGCCATTTGTATTGCTCTACATGCATCTACATCACTTTTCTTTATAGATCTTCCAATTGATTTTAGATAACTATTTATATTTTGAATCACATTTTCCTCCACTTTTTTATTTTTCGTTGATTTTCAAATTCCCAATAGTGTTGTATCTTCTTTTAATTTCTTTGATGTTAAGAGACCTCTCAAAATTTAGCTTGAACTGTCACATTTTCATCTTTGAATTACTTATCAATAATAAGCTTAACAGGATATTGTATAACATGGTCATCTTTTTTATCTTGATATGTGCCACTGTTGACATTTTCTAACATCTCATCATCGATATTGATTTCATCTGTACATATGAGAATTTAATGTAAATGAGTATAATATACATTAAATAATTATATTAAAAAATAGATTTCATGAGATTGAAACTAATAAATATGTATAATTTCAATAATACATGACATACATATACATACCTAAGGGTGATTCAACTTCTTCACTTGAATCTCTTTCAACATATTCAACAACATCATCAATCATTGGTTCATTTTCTTCTTCACTTTGTCTTTTAACACTTCCAATCTCATCATCAATGTTATGAGGAAAATCTCTCTCTGTGTTCATTGCAAAATATTTTTCAAATTAGTTCATCAAATAAAAATTAAATTCCACAATACATTATTAAATTTTAAATATCATTTATAATATCTACATTTACATACATGGTTCAACTTCTTGTTGAGATTGATTTTCCTTTTAAGTATTTAAGCCTTCTTCCTTCTTTCTTTTGTAATAGTTTCTTGAGTATTCTCTACACACCTCAATGTCTCTAATTCGATACTATTTTCTCTTGCAATTTCTTTGATTCCCCATGATAATTCAATTCATGTAGATTTTTAAAATCAAGCCCAAAAAAGTCATCCAGCAAAAAAAAATCACTTTCAAAATCCAGCAAAAAAAAATCACTTTCAAAATTTGGCCTAACAAACTTACTTTCAAAATTCAGCCCACATAACTCACTTTCTAAATTCAACCCAAAAAATTTACTTTAGAAATCTAGCCCAAAAAAAATTGTCCAAAAATTAGATCAAAGAAGTTTGGTATTCAAAAGTTGCACATGAAGAATGTGAGCGCAAAAATGACGTTTCGACCGAGTTTATTTATAGTGTTTGCCCAAAACAGTTATATCGGAGGGTCGCATAGTTTCAATTTCGCAGCCGACGGAAAATATGGATAGGTTTTTCAGCCAGAAAACATTTTTTGTTTAGTTTGACGTCCGTTGGCGAAAAAAAAGTTATTTAGCTGATTTTTTTTTTTTTATTTTTTATTTTTATATTTTTTTTTTATTTTTATTTTTATTTTTTTTTTATTATTTTTTTCTTTTATTTTTTATATATTATATTATATATATATATATATTATATATATATAATTTTTTTTTTTTTTTTTTTTTTTTTTTTTTTTTTTTTTTTTTTTTTTTTTTTTTTTTTTTTTTTTTTTTTTTCAGCCGAACACCTGCAACTTTGCAACAACTCGGCTCTGTTTACCTTTCTCTAAGTTAGGAATGATTAAATTCCATCAAATATGTTGAATTTGCTTTCAAACCCAATACCAAGATTTCCATAATTGAATCTACTTTCAGTAGATATAAATTTTATGGAATTTCATAGATATTTGTTAATTTTAACTATTTTTTAGTAAAATGTGTGCAAAACATTTTTGAAGGTCATTATGCTTCAGTGAAATCAAAATTATGTATCTTCCAAAATACACTATGAAAAAATATGGAAACTTTATGGTGCATTACGTTGGTTAGTCTTCTTTAATGGGTAGTTTTTAGATTTTTAGTTTTTAACTAATATGTTGAGAAACATGGCGCTATGTTAAACATCTTCAAAAATTGCAGTTTTTTCATATTGGTTCAATTCAAAAAATTCTAGTAATTATGATGTGCATCTGTTGGTTTCGTAAATATAACCATATCGAAGTAGAGTCTGCCTAGATTATTGCAACACATTTTTTTCTTTTTTAATGCAAGGTTAACAAAGAATATATTGGTGCCAAAAAACATGATTTTTTATGAATCCCTTGATTTTTAAAGAAGACATTCAAACAATTGATAAGTTAACATATCAAATATGAATAAAAATATTCTAAAAAAATAAATTGAATAGTTCAACCTAGGAACTAGCTTTTGAGAAGGTTTGGGTGCTTTTATCATGGATGAAAATTGGGATTTGGGAATTATATTTTGTTTATATGGTTTATGCCTCTTATTCTTCACTTCATAAGTCCCAAACTTTTGATAAATCATCTAGAGAAGATGGGTTATATGGAGCTTTGAGAAATGTGTCTCTCTTTATAGAGGTATGAAGATTCTATTGAAGAGTTGGACATCTCCTTCCAATCCTTTCCTGACAAATCGGGTCAACAAGAATCTAACTTTAATTTGATAGAGGAAATAATTATGGATATATTTTACCACAAAAAGAAGGAATTAATGGCACTAGAATCAATTATTCAAGAGCTTTGTCATAAATTAGAAAGGATACTATAGAACATAAGGGGGAATCTCACTCCATGACATCTCCATTTACCCCACATCAAGCTTAGTTGATACATGAAACAAGCACTTAGCAGTATGTACAATAGAAAAAATTCTTCATCTATCATCTACCAATAAAAACCAGGGATGCAAATAATGGAAGCAAAGCTACAATAGAACCCCTTCCTTCCCTCTGAGTCATGTCCATATATGCTTAGTTTAGTTATTATTATTTTTATGCCTATTTTTTGGTGAGATTTTTTAATTTATTGAGAAAAATTCTACCTGTTGTAGAAGAAGTTGCACCAACACAACACAACAAAGACAATTAAGGTTAACACAAAACAAGATATAGCTTGGATAATTGAAAATGAATGGATAAACATGTAAGTAGACACAAACATATAAAAAATAAAATAATAGGAAATGAAAATATTTATTTGATTATCAATGGAGAAAAATTTTGGTTTTCTTCAAGGGAAACAAAAAAGAGGATTGGGCCACGTAAGATGATCCTTCTTCAATCCTACTGAGGAGGGCCCTTCTTGTTACCTTCATCAATTCTCTATCCCAAAGTCATGAAGTTCACAAAATTATTCAATGTTGAAAATTGTTCCATGTGGTAATGTCAATACATGTGATTGTTTGAGAGCTAGGAGAACTGTTATAAACAATTACGTAGCATAACACTACTCTTACTAATATTTTCAAATGTTGACCCATGGCCTAGTATTAATATATTTTTTGTAGTTTCATTAAATCTAACTCTAAGTACGAAATCAGGTCAATCCAATTGAGAATTCCCATGTATGAAGAGACTTTTGGGCTACCAAAGGAACATCTGTTTATGTTCTTAAGCTCTGAACTAGTCTGTTTCAAGATTCACCTTGAATTTTGATGGGATATGGGCATTTATTATGTTGAAATTTAGTGAGATTTCATTTCTTACATATCCATGTGACTATCAAAGGAACAACTGTGTGGATCATGCAAAATACTCATTGCAACTCTGCATGGATGGATCAAAACCCACTTTTGTATATCTTTTTCACAAATTTTGATTTGCTAATTTAGTCATCCTTGGTAGATTTTGTCTTGACATGGTAATGAAATTCTCATCAATCACCTATGTTGTACTATGAATTATTTGTAGGTGATAACAATTTCTCCTTTATGTGTGAGGTTAGGAATGGATGTATAGTCAAAATAAGTTATCATTTTCTTGACTTAGTACTCCATGAGTGATATTAGAGAGAGAAGGCGATAACAATTTCTCCTTGATGTGTGAGCTTAGGAGCTTATCGTTTTCTTTGCTTAGAACTCCATGAGTGATATTAGAGAGAGAGAGATAGGTGGGAATGTCCTATGATTGTGATCATGATCAATAAAGATGATTACAATTAGTGACAAGATGTTGGATGAGCTTGTCTGAGATGCTTAGAGGCATAACAATTAGTGCATTGTGAAGTAGAAAGTTGCACTTCCCTTAGAGGTTTCAGGGACAACAATAGAGGGTCCTAAGGAGAACATTTCCTTTGAAATTGATAAGAACAAGGGTGACAATGTTTGATTATCCATGAAAGGATATCCAAACTCAGAGGTCTTCCACTAAAAGTGGAAACTACAATGGTCATGAGGTAAGAACCACCTCAATGTGATAAAGTGTTGATGTCAAAAACCAAGAGGGCTAATAGACACATGGGAAAATGGTGACTCTCTATAGCTTATTTGAGGTTCATCATGTTATTGAAGAATGAAAACCAAGATACCACTATAGTTATGAAATTCATGAGGTAACTTGAGCCTTCCTGTTTGCGTCAAATGAAACACCTCCAAAAATTCTGAGAGCAAGGGAAACTATCTAAATTACCAACTCCAAATGTGGTCACTCATGGGTGCCAGCCGTTGTTTCATGGCATAGTCACATACCATCGGGTTACGCTGCACCATAATTCATGAGCACTGAACATGGGGGGCATGCATGGGAATGGGTGCATCAGGTCAGAATGAATGGGTCAACTGATCCATATCTCTCAGGTACGGAAATTAACCAAGATATTTTACTTCTATGTTGTTAACAAAATTGCATGTGAAAGAGTATGAAAAACCACATGTGAATACTTTAATGAAGAGAAAACATAAAGGAAACCATTAAATCAAGAACACACACAAGTTGATGATGGAGTTCACCTAGTGTGGGTTATGTCTTTGGACCCGGTGTCAAGAGTGGGGAGGCTACTTCATTAAATGTTGCAAGATGATGATGAGTACATGATGTATTCTTTTTCAATATAAGGAAGAACTCCCTTAACTATAGTGAAATTTTCTCTCCGCGAGACGTTCTCCTATAAGAACTCTCACTCATAAAATATCTCCTTCAGCATGACAAAATATCAAACTCTCACATGAAGTGGCATACATGGATCCTCCAACAAAGTGGAAAACAAGGATCTCAACAACAAATCATCATCTCAGAAAAAATCAAAAGAAGAAATGGCATCAGTGCATCTTATACCTCCACTTCTGGCGATGGCCTAAATATGCACACCTCTGATGAAGAAACAAACTGCAAGGTTGAATTCCTAGTGAAAAATTGTGAAATTTGACTGTAAACTTGACCCCTTTATGACTCGGTCAAATTTGGGCTCCCTGTGAATCTCAAAGATTCCTAAAAGATTCTCTTCTACGAGCTTACTGAAATTTGGCTGCATATATGAAGAAATTGATCTCATTGTCATGTTCCTTGTGAAAAAATGAGAAAAATGAGTATAAACTCAACACATTTATGAAACCTTAAAAATTCTACCCCCAAGGAACCTTAAAGATTCCTCATAAAGAATATTCTATAAAATATTCCCTAACATATGCTCTGACAATATTTCTAGAATCTTCTTGAGATTCATGACTTCATTGGCTTGCTTTCACCCTCATCTCCCATGTATTCTCCATCATTCTCCACAGTTCCATTTGAACCATTTGAATGGAATTTTATAACAAAGTGTGAGGGTGAATAATACAAATTGTGTGGTTGGCATAATGGTTGGCATAGTCATATTAAGTTACTTGTTGTTAGGGAGATTTTGGGTTCAAAACCCATGGACTCCTAATTTTGGTTTTAATATAGCTTTAAAACTATATAATATATGGAAATCGTATGTCCATATTGTAACGACTCCCAAAACCATGAGAATAAGACAAAAATGGAGGTTGCACCCTGCTAAGGCCACTTGGGCCTAATTTGAGGTGCCATGTGGCACCATGTGATTGGGCCCTGTGGCAAGCTCTCATTGGTCCACATCACCTGCCACCTACTTGTCATGTGTCCACTTGTGGTGCTACTATTTCACCTTCTTGTGGGTCACCTGGTTTTCTAACTGGGTTGCCATGTGGTAGCCTATGGAAGTGCCACATGGCATCCTCTAGTTTACTTTTGACTTTGACTTTTTCTTTTCTTTTTTGTTTGGTACAAACTTCAAACTACAATAACTTTCTCATATAGACTCAGATTTCATTGTGATCTGTGCCATTGGAATCAGGATGATGAGCTATTCGAAGTGGTCTTGGTTTTGATGAAATATGAGAATTTTGATTTTTGAGCCTTTCTAGAACCACCTGGATCACTAACGAGTGAGATCACTGGTGGAGATGCATGTCGATAAGATCCAACTGTAAAAATTATGGTGTATATTTGCAACTATTGATGAAGTTTTAATCAAAATCACAAGACACAAACCTACTCTATTACTCTGCAGAATTCAATTCACAATTTAGAACATCAAACACAAACATGAAATGAGAAATAACACACATACACACAATATTTTTTTGGGGAAAGTAATCTGATAAAAACCCCAATTCCTGCTTGCATTAATTTTATGAATAGATATGTATTACAATTTTTATGCTCAAATGAGCACAACCTGCAAGTGAATAACCTATCTCTCTACTCACTGAGAAGCTCTGACCTAGACTTAGTCAATTTCTGCCTCTACTTGAGCCCCTATTATTTGGGAATTTCTCCAAAATGGATTATGCAATTCCAAAGGTTTATCATGTGATTGCATGCAACACTTGTACACTCAAGATTAGTCTACAACTTATGTTACACTTCCTTAGAATTTCCACCACAACTGGGGAACTCAAATTCTCTACATGTACTAGCTATTTTGGGTAATTGGATGATCATTAAGTTAGACTGAAGTAACACTGAAAAATTGACCTTCCACTAATTCCTCCAACAATTGGAACTAGTTTAACTAAAAACAATTTGAAATAACTGACCTTGATCGCTACAAATTAGCAATCGCGTATGCTTAAATGAAGTCCAAGCACTCGAATTTACTAAGTGAACTGGGTGACACAAGCCATGTCACATAAGTTAATTGCATCCAAGTTGTCTGATGATGTGGAAATTCAAATTTTCTCAATTTAATCAAGGCAAAATCAAATTGATCATTTCTTACTACATTTTTCAACACTCCCTCTCAGCAAGAAAGGGATTTTCAACCACCCCTCTCCTACACCTATGGAACTAAAACTTCCCTCTTGAAAAATCCTTTGTCAAAATGTCATCATCTTGTTCATTTCTCGGAACGCATTGTAGCAAGATTATTTGCCTTTGCACACAGTCCTATAAATGGTGATACTGGATATCTATAAGCTTGGATTGATCGTGAAATACAAGATTCTCAGAGAGCTTGATGCAACTTTGATTATCACAATAGATCACAGTTGGATCCATCATCTGACCAAATAGTCCCACAAGTATATTTATCATCCAAATCACCTCACACACTTCTTGACTTGCATTCATGTATTATGCTTCTGTCGAGTTGATCGCCATAGATATTTACTTCTTGTTGTACCAGGAAACCGCTATAGACCCAACACTGAAAATTCCACCTGATGTACTATTTTGATCGAATGGAATCCCTATCCAATCCGTGTCTGTGAAGCCACACAAATTCACTCCCTTTATTTGTATGTACCATAGTCCAAATTAGGTAGTGCCTCTAAGGTACTGTAAAACATGCTTAGGTGCCATCCAAAATAATTTGGTTAGCCTAACCATAGCTTGGCTCTATTGGTTGACTACATAACACATATCTGGTCATGTGTTCACAAGATACATTAGTGAACCTGCTAGATGTCGATAAATGGTATCATCGACTTCTTCTCCTGAAGTGGCATCCTCCTTCCTCCATTTGGCCGCTAGAGGTGTCTCCATGGGTTTAGAACTCTCCATGTGGAATCTATGTAGTATCTCATTTGCATACTTTCCTTGAGATACAAATAGTTCCCTATCACCTTGTCATACTTCTAACCTAAGGAATCCCTTCCCAATCTGCGTATGTGAAGCCACAGAACTTCACTCCCTTTGTCTATATGTACCATAGTCTAAATTGGGTAGTGCCTCTGAGGTATCGTAAAACATGCTTAGCTGCCATCCAAAATAATTTGATTAGCCTACCCATAGCTTGGATCTATTGGTTAACTACATAACACATATCTGGTCATGTGTTCACAAGATATGTTAGTTAATCCACTAGCTTTCAATAAATCATAACATCCACTTTTTCTCTTGAAGTGGCATCCTCCTTCCTCCATTTGGCCACTAGAGGTGTCTCCATGGGTTTACAACTCTCCATGCAGAATCTATGTAGTATCTCATTTGCATACTTGCCTTGAGGTACAAATAGTTCCCCATCACCTTGTCATACTTCCAACCTAAGGAAGTAGTGCATGGGACCCATGTCCTTCATTTCAAATTCCCTTGCAAGGTCCTCCTTGCAAGATCTGATTAGTTTATCATCGCCAGTTAAAATAAAATCATCAACATATATAAGACAATAATACGCAATTTACCTTCTACCAAGATATGATATAGGTTTGCATTTTCTTCACTTTTCGTAAATCCCAAATATGCGAGATAATTGTCGATCATGGTGTACCAAGCATGAAGTGCTTGTTTGAGATTGTAAAATGCTCACTTGAGTCTGTACACATGAGACTCCAATCAAATTTCTCAAAACCTTTTGGTTGCTCGATGTACACCTCCTCCTCAATAATTACATTGAGAAACATTGTCTTTACATCCATCTGATGGATCTTCTACCCCATCTACGCAACCAGTGCAAGAATTGATTTAATGGATGAGTACCTTGCTACAGGAGAAAAGGTCTCCTCATAGTCAATTCCCTAAAATTGAGAGTACCCCTTGGCCACAAATTTGGCTTTATACTTCTCTATGCTTCCGTCTATTGCCTGCTTCACCTTGAAGATCGATCTTGAACCCACTACTGATTTATTTGCTGGTCTTGGGACCACTTCCCAAACATTGTTCTTTACAATGGCTTCATATTCCCCCACCATTTCATCAAACCATACATGTTTCTCTACATCTTCCTCAAAAGAGGATGGCTTAGTCTCTACAAGCTCAGTCAGTAGATCCATGTAGTGAGTGTACCGATCAGATGAACTTCGCTACCTGTGCAACTTTGAAGGAGCTCCCACATTCTCCCTCGCATTCTACACAAGTCTTTCAACTTCCTTGGTTCTTTTTTTTCATTTTCTGGATGGTTCTTCTTGAGTGGTTGTCTCCCCGAGAAATCCTCCTCCAATGTAATCATACCAAGAATTCGATGAGGACTTCGGTTTTTCAAATAAACTACTGTGTTGCCTCAACCCACAAATGCATAGGTAGGTCTTAGTCATGCAACATCGTCATTGCTACTCCCAAAATGCTATGGTTCTTTCTCTCAGCCACCCCATTCTGTTATGGGTAATGGGGTGTTGTCAACTCTCTTTGAATGCCTTCTTTCGCATATAAATTTTTGAATTCATTCAAAACACTCTCGCCTCCATTATCACTCTTGAGAGCCTTCAACTTCTTGTCATTTTCTTTCTCAGCAAGTGCCTTGAATTCTAAGAACTTGGATAATGTCTCATATTTATTCCACATGAAGAAGATCCAACACTTTCATGAGAAATCATCAATAAAAATGACAAAATATTTGTGTCTAGAGTCTGTCGAGAAAGGTAAATAGACATCAGAGTGGATCCTTTCCAAGACTACATGAGAATTGTTGTTCCAATCATGGAATGTGGATTTTATGTACTTCCCCAACATACATCCTACAACTCAAGTGTTCCTTTAGGGAGGCCATTGGTTATTTGTTGCATAATCTTCAAGGCGCTATGATGCAAATGGCCAAGTATTTTGTGTTAAATTTCACCGACATCGCGTCCCTGAACTTTATCTTCCTTAGTGCTTAGTGCAACACAAACTTCCACATCTAGATTATACATGGTCTTTACATGAACCTTGATCCGCTTCACCTGTCCCGTGGTTATGTGTCTCAGGAATGCTTTTCCTTTACTGAAGATCACATCATAACTGCAGTCTTCCAAAATTGTAACAAATATGAGATTTTTCTTTAGGCATGAAAAAAACATGACATCCTTGAGCTTGAGAGGGGAGCCTGACTCCCTTTGAAAGGTGATTGTACCAATCCCAGTCATGTTATACCTTTCATCATCCCCTAGCTTGATGTGCATATGCAAATATTTCTCCTCCAAGTCACTAAAAAACTCTCTACACCCTGTCATGTGGAATGATGCACCTAAGTCCAAGTACCACACACTCCACATCAATGTGTTAGCCATGCATGTGATAAGGGTGAAGTCAAGATCAAACTGTGAAGCCAAGGCTTCACCTGCTACTCCTCCTGAGTTCTTTTTTCTTGCATTTTTGTGTGTATGCTTCATGGCATAGTGCCTGAATTCATGGAAATGGAAGCATGTATTTTTTTACAAATATTTCTTCTTGCCCCCTTGGTTGGATTCTAACCCCTTGGTTGGATTCTAGTTTGGTTTGATATTTCTTCCCTTTTCCATTCTTTCCCTTTCCAACCAATGCAATTTTTTATTCATCCTCACCCCTAGATTAATTCCCATCTTTGGTATTCCACTTTATTTCCTCCTGGACCAAATCGTCCCATAAGCGTTCCCAATTCGATAGTTTCTCCCTCTCGTTTACTGAATCTTGGTAGTTATTCCAACTCTTGGGAAGCCCTAGAATTCCACATGTTGGCACTATAGAACATAGACATACCATCACGGGTCATCTCCTGACTCACGCAGAAATTTGATGTGTGCCCTCCTCCTGCGTTAGCCTTTCGTGGCCTAACACCACTCCATGTCGTCCTTCCATTGCCGCTTTTTCACCCTTGCCAACCTGCGGACCCTCCTTACACACATCTGCCACATACATGTCATCCACCATGTCACCTTTGTTTCATCCACCATGCCATTGTACCCCACCCAATCATATTCTACGCAACCTTTGATCCCACAACCAACTTGCACCTTCTTGATTTCATGCACACTTCGGCTAATCAACATGATGTCAGATCCGATGGTAGAGGGTCTCTCTCGTCTGACAGTTGAGATGACCTCGACCCAAGAAGCTGCGAGCAAGATAATGTCGCAAATCCATGTAGCTGATACCACGTGTAATCCCCTGGAGCATCTCGCATACAATTATTGTTTCCAAGAACTCTTTACTCAACCATGTGAAAGTATGCCATGTTGCTTTCCATGTCGATCATCTTTCCCACACGTCTACCACATCGAATCCACCCATCACCTTGTTGGCCATCACCAAAACATACCTCGCATGAGTTGCCATGCTCTGTTCACAAACCATGTGTTCAACCCCATAAATTTTTGACATAAGCACATCATTAATTGGAATTTCTTGCCAAAGAGATCCTCAAACGTGTCACATATCAACTGGTATAAAGACTTGCAACAATCTATTTTTTACATTTTCCCATTGTGGTTGCTTACTCCAACTCCTACGCACTTGCAGTCTATAAATTGCCAAATTTGGTAAATAAGCATGTAAAGTGTGTAAATGAAATAGATATGTCACTTCTCTTCATGAATACTCTTCATTGGCATCCATAGTCCACAAGAATACATGGGAATTCAATCCATCTAAACCCCAACCTTGTTGTGCGGGTTAAATATTTTTGTTTGCAAAAAAATCATCCTTCACGTGAAAATTGCATGAGATATTGAGTTAACATCATAAGTGTATTATTAGGACTTAATAACACGCTTAGTTGCTAAATTATTGCTCTTAAAGCTAAGAAACCCCAAGGGTATTCTGACCTGTGAACACGTTATCATTCCCATGCTCAAAATTTGAGGAAGATTTCTTGATAACTTATCAACTCAACTCCATGAAACATCTCAACTTTCATTGCCATCACCCTCCCTATGCCTCCACAATATCTCTAGTGAATGGTTTCCTCAGCTTATCATCTTTTCCAATGGCTTATTCATCCACTAGGAATTATGCAGACATAAAGGGAAAGGTCTAAGAAGTGTACCCATGGCATAAGCACACCAACAACTAAGACTCACTTATGGAATATTTTGACCTGAAGAAATTTACTCGCCTCTTATCCAAATAGGTAGACATCCTGATAGCAGGTGACCCGTAATGTTGGCTCCCAAGTCAAAGACAATAGTTGGAATTGGCTAAGACTGAACTCCTTCGAGCAAGGGAGCACATAAGAAGATTGGAGACAAAGCAAGAACTTTTCAGAAGAGATGACCCTGTTCAAATTGTTTAGAAATATGGTATGGGGGTGCGTGATGAGGGTAGTAGAAAAACATTGGAAACACCTAGATTTTATTCAAGAGATGATAGAGGCCATAAAGAGGGCTAGTAGGGAAATATAAGTTATTGAAGAGACCATCAAGGACTTGCCTACCAAAGTAGAGGTAATCATGGACTTCCTAAATCCAGTATCGAAAGAGGAGATGGTGAAGGTGAACCTCGACTAGTATGAGTGCATGACAAAATCCAACCAAATAAAAAGGAAAAATGAATTGGTGAGAGTGGCTAAAGAAGAAGTAAATACCTTATCTAATGTAGTATAAGGTTTCAAAAGAAAGTGTGAGGTACTGCATTAGAAAATCTTCCCAATTTTCTTGGACAAAGAGGGGAACATTTTTCCTAGAGAATCCTTTATGAGAATCCTTTCCGTAATCAAAGAAGGTCATGGAAGCCTCATACAAGAGAATGATGTTCTTCTAGGAAAGAAAGTCACGAAGTTATATAACGATCATTATGAAGTATTGTTCTCGCTCAAGCATATATTCAAGGAAAGAGGAAAAATTGATTATGATGGCATAACCAACTTATAAGGAACTATCATTGGAGCGTGGTCTTGGACATTCCCTACGACATAGAGTGGATCACCCTGATGGACTTATACGAATGGGCCTCTCAATAGGGATTTACCCCAGAAGCTCAAATAATCCAAGCATAACCAAACTCAAGTGCAAGGATATCCACACAACAAACAAGGTTTCACCAGTCAGCTCTTGCATCGTCACTTGCCTAAATATTAACATCATCATCAATGAATTTGGCAACTCCCACAGGGGAAATGACATTGTTGACACTTCGGTTAGCACCATCGACAACGCGTTTACTGTAGCACCCAACCCAGTCAATGCCTAAGAAAGAGAAACAAGGCAATGCCCAACCAAGAGAGATATAAGTGCTAACAAAGCCAAACCTAATGGGGCCCACTCCATAGCCAACAGATCCTTCAAGAAACTTCTAGAAGAATTTAATTAGAATATAGTTGGCAATTTTGTAACAAATTTTGAGTGGTTTTTCAAATACCACTAGTGGTTTTATTTAAGGTCCAAGCTCTTGAATTCCGATATATAGGCCTCATTTTGAAATTTAAGAGGGGGATAAATCTTGGTTGTAGGGGAAACTCTGCCAAAATTTTTGGTGAATTGTTGGGAGGTCTTGAAGCAATGGGGAAGAAATCTGAAGTAACTATTGGGCTATTTATTTTTCTTATCATGTAAATTGTGTAGAACTATATGAATATTATTAACTAAAATGAATTCTAGCATCGATGTTATGGTATGTTTCTATTTTGCAAGATATATCGAGCTAGTTTGAAGAGTATCTTGAGTTTCTTGATATTTCTTACGAGGGTTTTGGAAAAAAATGGTAAATTTCAAAATTATGTATTTTCTAATATCTGAATTCTTAATTACTCATCCATCCACCAAGTTTTAGTTGATTTAAAGGAATTCTTAATTGCTCCTTTAAATTGGGTAAGACTTGAATCTCCATATTTCATCCATATTTTACAATTTTAAACCTTTCATGTCAAACCCAAGGGTTAAGAATTCTCCTACTCAAGATCAACAGAAATGGAATCCAACAAAAACATTTAATGGATGGTGGTTTTCCCTCAACCTTGATTCCAAAACATTTTTCTGATTTACAACAAATCTAAACAAAATTTGAATGAATTTCATGTATTTGGCACATTTTCTTGAAGAACTTATAATGAAGGTTAGATGTGAATGATGAACTGATTTCATGGAATTCTTGTGATTTAAATTCTACTGCATTTACTTATTCCCATTCAACTATTAAGATAGTTATATCTGCATAAAGTTTTTAATTCAATGGTTGTGATGGAACTCTTCATGTAATCTCATTTTCTTGTGACACTAAAGGGGGAAATCAAAGGCATGCATATTGAGCATAAAACTAAATTTTTATATATTAACTGAGTTCAATTTTGAGTTAGACGGTCATTTACACAATGTTTTTACAGAAACAATTTAGATACATGATTTTATTTGCAAACAATAAGGTCATCCTATTTTTTTATCATCCTTAGATTGAAGAACATGTACTTGAATATTATAGTTAAGAGGATCTCACACATAATGAGCACATTCACAAAAGGGTTCATATTATCAGGAGCTCTGCAATGGCGCACTAAGGAACTAGGATTCCTGTCAAAACCTTCCACGGTGCACAGTCTGAGCACGCAGCTTTTCAAGCCCAAACAAAAACTTTGTCAGGATTGGCACTGTAATTTTGATCACAAAGGACAATGAACAGTCCATCGGGGGAGGCATCAGTGCCTCCCCCAAAAAATTACAATAAGGAAAACCCAACTAAGAGCAGAACTGAGAATGCAGAGAAGCCTGAGGCATGGCTTGTGCAGTAGAAGGAGAAGAATGAACAAGAAGATCTGGAACACGAGACAGTAGACAAACAAGCAACATCTGGCAAACCAAAGAAAGCCTCATTGCCAACATGCAAACCCATTGCCACAGAAAGGCCCAAGATCGAGCTGCCTAGTCATAGAATCAATGCGCAAATACAATTATGAAAGATCATGCCCTGATTGGCAAATTCATAGGTTTCTGGCCGACTGAAAAAGCCCTACAAGGCTGGATAATCTCGAAATGGAAGCCCAAAGGTCATGTAACTCTACAGTTGGGCCCTAATGGCTTCTTTACAGCCACATTTAACTACCTTGAAGACAACAACTGAGTTTTGGATGGAGGACCCTACTTCTTCAATGCAGCATGCCCTTATCTACGAGATTGGGTCGAAAGATTCAACCCTGATAAAGAATATTTTAGTTGGGCGCCAGTTTGGATCCGTATGTACTCACTTCCACTGGAATACTGGGACGAGGATTCACAAAAAGCCATTGGCAATGGCTTAGGCGAGTTCATAAAGGTAGCAGAGGAAACTAAGCTTAGAAGATATACATCTTATGCATGGATCTGCATCTGCATAAAGCTAGGCCATGCGCTACCGGACACGGTAAGTCTTCTGCATGATGACTTTGAATGGATTCAGCCCCTTGACTATGAACATGTACCCTTCCATTGTAGGCGATGCCATGCCCATGGTCACCTCTTTCGTGACTGTCCCTTAAACATGCCACCCAAAACCATAGAAACTGGAAACAAATCTGATCCTGAAGGATTCACCAAGGTAGCCAGCTAGAAAAGGCATACCAAAAAACCTCCCTCAGCACCAAAAAACGCTGCTCTAGCTTCTGATTTTCCGTCCTCAAGAAATAGCTTTGATATTCTGACAAATCTAGAACAGCCCGAATCAGATACGCCCATGCCAGCAAAGCCAAGCTCCTATCCATCCACACATATGTCCCCCATTCCTATCCACTCTAAAACCAGTCATCCTTCAAATGCCATCTCCTCTGAAAAGCCTGCCTCAGATCTGCAACTCAACACCGACCTTGTTCAGTACAAAACCCTATGGTCCAATAATATTATGGACATTGATGATACTCAGGCAGAACCTTCTCAACCACTTACCCACCAAGAAGGAGGAAATCAGCAAAGCTTAATGGAAGAAGAACCAAAAAGCTTTGATCTCGGGGAAATAGACATTTTTAGTCTAGAGCAAGCTTGCAAAAGGAAAGAGTTCGACACAATACTGGAAAGACAACTGGAAAATTTGGAAGTAGTGCTCACATGAGTGCATCAACATAATACTCTGGGCATACAGCAAGGAGGCCAATGGGATGGGAAACATATCATTAAAGAGGGGAAGAAAAGGGGCAAAGACAAATCTACAACGTACCATTTTAATTGGGGAAATGCTAGTGGAGTCAGGCAAGTGCTCCAAGTTGACCAAATATTATCAATCCTTACCTACCAATCAACCATGAAACTAATCTCATGGAATGTAAGAGGAGTTAATAGTCCCGGGAAGTACAGGATGTTGAAGAACATGATTCAGCAAGAACAACCATACATTGTATTCATGCAAGAAACAAAATGCAGCACCAGTACTTTAGAATCCATATTATCCAAAGCCTGGGCAGGATGTCAAATAGTAACAGTTGATGCAACAGGTGCCTCAAGAGGGTTAGCCAGAGCATGGAATACTCAGCATATTTCCTTAACAAATTTCCATGCTTCGCATTACTTCATACATGCAATGTTCCACCTGATCGGCACCAACATACATGTACATTTAACCAATGTTTACTTCCCACAGGAAATTACACAAAAACTTAAGAAATTAGAAACATTGGAGATTCTTAATGCTCCAAGAACTCATCCACTTTGGATAACAGGAGGAGACTTCAATATGATCACACGACTGGAGGAAAAATTGGGGGGCAGAAGAAAGCTAGAAAAAGAAAGCAATGACTTCAAAGACTACATTCAACACAATAGACTAATAGACTTACCTTTTGATAACATAATCTTTACCTGGAACAACAAAAGAGCCGACACTCAACAAATAGCATCTAGGTTGGACATATTTCTAATTTCAGACAATTTCGTTCATCTTGGTGGCAATATATGCGCCTCTATCCTACCCCTAGCTGGCTCAGATCATTGGCCCATCTCTTTGCAATGGGAAAATCCTGCAAACTCAAACAGAAGACCTTTCAAGTTTGAATCTTTTTGGCTTACCCACCCTGAGTTCAATACAGTGGTCAAAACAACATGGGAAAGTTTCATTCCCAACGGGGGCTCTCTCATGTACCAATTCTAGCAAAGATTGAAGCATATCAAAAAACAAATCAAAACTTGGAACTACACCATTTTTGGCAACATCCTTCAAGAGAAAAAAGTTATTGAGCAGAGCATGGTAGAGCTACAACAGAAGACATCCTAGAAGGCAGAACATAGGAGCATGCCAAACAGGAACAAATACTACTAACACAACTAGATAAAAGAGGCAGACAAGAGGAACTGCTCTGGAGGCAGAAGTCAAGAATCAGATGGTTAAAAGAAGGGGAACAAAATACCATTTTTTTTCATCGTACAACTATACAAAGAAGAATGAACAATACAATCTCTCACATTCAAAACTCACAGGGAAACAAAATGGAGAAATAGGAAGACATAGAGAAAGAGCTCACAAATCACTTCAAAATTGTTCATCAAGAGCAACCCACAAATAGATAGCATGCAACCAATGAGATACTTAAGAGTATTCCTAAACTCATCACAGAGAAGCATAATCAATTATTGTCAAGACCAGTCACCATTATGGAGGTCGAAGAGGCTTCAAATCAACTGAAGGCTGGGAAAGCGTCGGGACCTGATGGCTTCACGTCCAAATTTTACCATCACTTTTGGGATCTAATCAAAGTAGATGTCTAGAATGTGGTAGAAGAATCAAGAGCCATGCATTGGTTACTCCCTTCGCTCAATGCAACTTTCATCGCCCTTATTCCCAAAGTTGTGCAACCAAGCACTCCGGAGAAGTTCAAGCCTATTGCCCTCTGCAATGTCATCTACAAAATTATCTCGAAAGTCATAGCCAATCGCCTCAAAATTCTCCTCCCTCTTCTCATCTAACCAGAGCAATCCGGGTATGTAGAAGGACGTCAAATTCTGGATGGTATTATTCTTACTCATGAAACCATCCATTCTCTCAAGAAATACAAACAGGCAGGTATGTTGTTCAAAATTGACCTTTCCAAAGCCTTTGATAAACTCAGCTGGACATACATAAAATAGATGCTAATGACCTTTGGATTTAGCTCGACCTGGGTTAGATGGATAATGACCCTTGTTTCCTCCCCACTTTGCTCTGTTCTTTTCAATGGAATCCCCTCTAAACCGTACCACCCGTCAAGAGGAATTCGACAAGGGGACCCTCTATCCCCCTTTCTTTTTATCATCATGGCTAAGGGTCTAGGCCGTCTTATAAAGCATAACGTCTGTTCCCATGACCTTAGAGGACTCTCTGTCCATGGTTCCTCTGCTATCACACATCAACAAATTGTTGATGACAATATGCTCTTTGGTCATCCTTTTAGACACATTCTCATAAGCTTTTGGCACCACCATAAACACCACCAAATCTCAAATTTTTTTCTTCAACACTCTTATTCCCACCCAAAGAATCATTGCTCAAATCATTGGATTCTCTCAAGCCGAGCTTCCTTCTCAGTATTTAGGCGCCCCTCTCATAGATTCAGCCTTAAAGCATGATTCCTGGCATCAACTCATAGAGAAAATGGAAAGTCGGCTCCAGTCTTGGACTTATAGAACTCTCAACATGGCAAGTAGATTAGTCCTGATCAAAGTAGTCCTACAATCAATTCCCCTCTATTTTTTCTCAGTACTTGCTGCACCGAAATGGGTGCTGAAGAGAATTAGGAATCTGCAATGCAATTTCTTATGGGGATCTACAGGACAAAACAAAAAATGGGCTTTAATTAAATGGGAAAAATTTTTCAAGCCTAAAAAGCAGGGGGGTCTAGGCCTACGTGATCCACAACACAACAATATTTTGATGGGAGCACGGATTTGGTGGCAATGGGTTTCCTACCCACAGAAGCCATGGGCGCAATTATGGACTACAAAGTATGCAAATAATCGACCGCAACAAGAACTAATCAGGATAACTACCACGCCTACAGGGTCCTTAATTTGGAACGCAACCAAGCAACACAGAGAGATCATCCATCAACATAGATTTTGGGAGATAAGGGATGGGAGGACAGTCCGTTTCTAGACGGATTCTTGGCAACAGAGACCCAAAATTGCAGCACTCTTACCAGGAACAAATCATAATGGAAATGACATTAACCAAGAGAACAATGAAGCACATTACTGGACTCTAAGCACTATACATGGATTCAGGCAATGGAAACTGGTGGGGCAAATAGCACAGCAAGAAACAGAATCTTATAGCATGGAACTACACAAAGAGCTTACCAGCAGGAAAATCAAAGTCAATACAGGTAGCGATGTTCTAAGATGGGGTTATGCACCGAAAGGAACATATACCACCAAAGAAGCTTACCAAATAATGTTTCAAACTCAAGAACTAATTGATCCTGCTTGGAATCATATATGGACTACTGGGATCTGGCCCAGAGTCTCCACTTTCATCTGGCTGCTGTATCATCAAAGAATTATCACGTGGGACAACTTAATCAAAAGAGGATTTCATGGTCCTTCTTATTGTCCCAACTATCAAAACAATGAAGAAACCATTCAACACCTCATGGACTCCTGCCACATGGCCAACCAACTCTGGGAAAAGCTCACTTTCAAATGCCAGAGACCTTGCAAACTTCTTGGGGATATAAGAAGCACTATTAGCAACTGGACCCCAGAGCCCTATAACAGTAAAGTTCTCAACAAGTTGTGGACTATCTTGCCAGGTCTCCTTCTTTGGACAATCTGGAAGGAAAGAAATAAATGAATTTTCAAAAATCACAAAACCTCTTTAGAAATCATATGGAATAACCTATGTCAGAACATCAAGGAAACTCTTGCATTGCATCAATGGAAAATTGAGGACTTTCCAACACAACCTCAAGAATTAAGCATATGGGCTAATTGGAACATACAGCTCCCACAAGTACAATTGAACTCCAACATACCCCACATTGCAACCAAGCAGCTTTCACATTGGTTACACCCCCGAAAAAGAGTGATTAAGTTAAATTTTGATGGTGCCTCCAAGGGAAACCTAGGCAAAGCAGGATACGAAGGCATATTCAGGAATCATGAGGGCCAACCCCTACTATTGTATTTTGGACCCATAGGATGGGACACGAACAACTCTGCAGAATTGGAAGGATTGTGGCAAGGTATGAAGCTAGCTGATCAACACAATTTTTATCCCATCCTTATAGAAGGGGACATTCAAATCCTTCTCAATATGGCCACTCTAATCCAACAAGGAAGCATGGCTTCACGAGTTGCCAAAAGCTGGAGATTATTGGCCAAGCTTGAAACAATAGAGAAATGGATAAAAGACAGGAGAGAAATAACTTTTATTCACGTCAAAAGGGACAATAACAAAGTTATTGATCTCCTAGCAAACATTGGGGTCGATCAGGACCAAATCCTACATTACGGACTTCTCAACATCATCGATGATCGCAATCAACTACAAATTTTCACTGACCTGGTGCACAAGGAAGCTCAACCCTCGAATGTGGGTCGCAATTAAGGAGATTAAGGTGATGAGACAGGGCGACGGCAGGCGAGACGGCCACTTGGCCCTTTGCAACCATCCCAAGACCAACATGAATAATCCTCACGGCACCTTGCAGGAAGCATTTAATGCCTGCTCTATCTGAGGCAAAACCACCACCTGCATAACCATGGAGTTGTTGAATAATCTAATCATTCTTCCCCTGTTTCACTGTGTTTGCCCTCCGTAGGCGGGAGAGCTGACTGAGCGAACCAACACGGGGCGCAAATGCTAGCCTGTGTGCTATCTGGACTTGGGTAATGGCCTCCACCATTCCCATACTAACCTTTGCAATTTGGCTCTCTCCCCTTAGCACTCTATAACCTCTACTTAGCATTCCTCTGTCAACTCTTCTTCCACCCCCCCTGATTCTGCAACTACTCCTAACTCCACCATGGTCCACCACCGAATGCGCAGCCATCGCGGTGGCATGCGCAACGGTAGCTCTTGCTCCTCTGCTTTACACAGCCACAATTATGCTTCCCCTGCCTCCTCAGCTGAAAATCCCTGCCAGTACAGTGTTGCAGGTCATTATCCGAACACCAGAAGTGGTAGAGGCAGAACCTACCTCCATTGCTCCAGACGTGTCAAGGAGACAATACGCACTGCTACCTTTCCTTTTCCTCCGCATCAGGTCCCCACACGACGCAATTCTAGTTCCGTAGCTCTCTGAATTGCCCGGTTATAGTTGCCACCATCTCCATCTCCATTTCTGAAGAGCCTGTGCAACAAATTCCCATGACCACTTCCATGGAGGAGACAAACAAAGTAGGACCAAGCTTGCACAGAGACAACAATGACGAGCTGGATGGTAATGGAGGTCAGAACATAAGACATGGAAAATTCATTGCTGGTAGCTTGCATGATGCTTTAGGCATTCCAAGTGACACGCAAGTAGTGGAAAGTCTGGATAACACGTCGCACCCGCAGGATGAAGCTGGAAGCAAGGAGGGAGGACATCAGGCAGCAGGACGCGGGGAGGTGGACAACCTGGATGACTGGGTGTCCTATCATGGAGGAACCCGCTCCAGATGACCTGGCGACACGTGTCACACCCGACAGGTGGCATTTCATTTAGTTCTGGGTTTATTTTCTGTCTTGCTTATGTGTCCTCGGGGTAATTTGCTGGTTGGTTGGTCCAGTCAGGACAAACTGTTGTTTTTCTGGGTGGTTTTGCTGGTTTTCAGGGTGGTTTTGTTGTTGGTTGATAGGTTGGTCTATTCAGGAAACCTGTGGGTTAAATTTTGGTGTTTAACTGTTTACTTTTGGATTGGTTTCCCCTTTGCAAGGGCAGTCTCAGACAATTTTCATGGTTGCGTGCTGATTAAGGCTGAGACCCTTTACGGCCCGGATACTCAGTAACTTTTTTGTATTATATCAATAGATTAACCTTATTTAGAAAAAAAAATGAGCACATTCACAATAATTGATGACCAAACTTACAAATTGAAACAAAATACCTCAAGCACAGCAGCAAATAGAATCACACTAGGATGTTCCTAAGCTCTACGTTACAGTACAACGTTGTCTAACTATGGGGTACTGTTGATCGACAAAAATGTCCTTTGTCAACATTAGGGGAGACCACCCGTTCAGGAACTTAAAGCATGTCCTTTTCCGTTGAAGATGGTGGTTCCGATTGGCTATGGGTCCAATTACCCTGATATATAATACTAACCGAAAACTAATATTCTAAACTAAAAATTAATCTTGTTACATTTCTTTTGCATCGATCTTTAAATATGTAAGTTAAAGAAGTAAATCAACACAAAGGTTTGATTGATTTAAAAAGGTTGATCAAACCGCAATTTAAATTATTTATTTGCCCCTTTAAAAGAGGACTTGATGAAAACTAAGATGTAGATGCAGAACTAATCTAAAAAGAACATATCTCGAACTAGAATGGGATAGTCCTCTCCTAATTCGAGAGCAAGTTAACTAAAACAAGGGGAAAGATTGGTTTATGAATGAATTCAGAATTAATATTCGATTATGAATTCCAAAATAGTTTGTAAACTCATAAAAGGTTAAAACAAAAATGTAAATGATTCTACTTTAATAACATGGTAAATTTTAGGGGCGAATTTTAGCCCAAGGTCGAAATTTAAGGGGTTTTTCATTTTAGAGGGGCAAAATTTTTAGAAAACACCCATTTCATATATTTAGCCAACTTTTATTTAAAAGATAATTATTTTTTTCATTTTAGCCCCAAAAAAAATGGTGGATAAACTATGAAAAAACTCATTTGACCCGATTCACCTGGTTTGGGAGGTTATATTCCATTACAATCGCTTGATTTTCTGCTTTTCAATGTTAAATTCTTTTGCAATCTCCCAATTTTTGTGGTTTGGGAGGTTGTATTTGGTCCCAATAAATAAAAATATAAATAAAGTGGAGGTATGGTAAATAAATAAAACTTTTTTTTATACTTACTCCAAAGGTATGGTAAATAAATAAAAATATAAATAAACTAGAGGTATGGTAAATAAATAAAACTTCTTTTTATATTTAGTCCATAACCCTCTTTCTATTTGAGAAGGCTCAAAAAAGAGGTTTTATATAAGCGAATCCTATGGGCCAAATACCATATTTATAAAAGAGGTATGGTAAATTAATAAAAATATAAATAAACAAGAGGTATGGTAAATAAATAAAACATTTTTTTTATATTTACTCCATAAGTCACCTTATATTTACGAACACGCAAGGGTGTAAATAAATAAAAATATAAATAAAGTGGAGGTATGGTAAATAAATAAAACACTTTTTATACTTACTCCATAAGTCACCTTATATTTACGAACATGCAAGGGTGTAAATAAATAAAAATATAAATGAAGTGGAGGTATGGTAAATAAATAAAACATCTTTTTATATTTAGTCCATAACCTTCTTTCTATTTAAGAAGGCTAAAAAAAGGTTTATTTAAGTGAATCCTATGGGCCAAATACCATATTTATAAAAGAGGTATGGTAAAAAAGAGGTATGGTAAATTAATAAAAATATAAATAAACGAGAGGTGTGGTAAATAATTATTTATTTATTTTTATTTTTTGTTGCATAAGTCACCTTATATTTACTAACACTCTATGGTAAATAAATAAAATATTGTTTTTTAATATTTACTCCATAAGTCACCTTATATTTAAGAACACTCAAAAAATGTGTTATATTTAGGTGAAGCCTATGGACCAAATACTATGGGCCAAATTATTATTAATACAAAAAAAAAAACATTATTAACCCTAATATTAATATTAATAAAAATAAAAATGGCACA
>APFE030045113.1:76949-94453 GCA_000404065.3 Pinus taeda | reverse complement strand
ATAAATCAATTATTAATTTTGTTAATTTTTATAAATTACTAATAGTAGTTTTTAAGCTCCACGTTTACGATAACCCATTGTATTGACCTATGGTAATACCATCGTATTCATGTGAGCATAAACTATTTAAAGGGGAAATTCTATCAACTTAGATCCATCTTAATTTCGGGTCTGCCAAGTGTTGAGAGGATAAATAGATTTCATCCCTCTAAGAGTGGTAGACGTGGAGTTAATATGGATATAGATTGGTTTTTATGATAATGAAGATATTAAATAGACTTAGGAAGTTATGGTTAAAGCTACATTTAATCACTTCACAAAATTTAGTAAAAAATATCAATATCTCCATTAATATTGGTTTTTTTTATTTAACAAAAAAAAAGAAAATCAAAACAGTGAAATCTTATCACTCTCTTGGCATCACCCTCACAGAAGAGAGATAGTTGTTGCCCATATTTCCTACTATTTTTCAAATGTTTTCAATATGATATCTTCGTGAAAAAGTTAAGGTATTGATGTTTGTACAACCTTTCATCTTCTTTGTTATTCTTAGTTTGTCATAATGATTTGTAGGGGTTGGGGATTAGTTGTTTGGAAAATATGATGGTTTGTACAACCTTTCATCTTCTCTATTATTCTTAGTTTGTCGTAATGATCTATAGGGGTTGGGTCACTGCACCATATTGTCCTAAAAGGCAGAGATTGTGCACCAAAAAGGAAATTAATCCACATGTTACAACGTTGTTAAAAAATGCAAGACGTCTGAAGGTAGTGAATTATGCTAATAAGAAATTTAGATTGGGAGAGACGTAATTAAATTTTATCATTTAATTGAAGATTTCCAATTAAAATAATAATAAATTTACATTTATATATTGATTGGAAGGCTTCTGACAACCGTCACTTCTTTCCATTAGATCCCCTTCAGGCCTTTGGGATACCTACTACTTTCTTATATTATATAGTTGGGGCTTGCTACTTTTTGGCATGTTGGGGTAAGCAAACTTGATGTGTTTTTTGTTATCTCGTAGTTGGAGTCTATGGAATAAGAAAGAAATTTGATAGCTTGACAAAAATGGTAGAGAAAAGATTAATCTCTCCCACCTTGATAGAACTGGTGGTCAAGATCAACACCTACAAGAACTTTATTGTGGAATATTATCAAAACTAATAGAAGGATATGAAAGAATGTATAGTAAGAACCTTGACAAACACAACCACTGAAACTTGCAACATTGTTTTTAGGAAAAGAAAATTATGTTTCTTTTTTCCAAACATGTATGTTAGTATATTACAGTTTAATGAATATGTTTTCCTATTATCATATATGGTTTTATACTTTAACAAAAAATTCGCCAAGACTTCACAATGTTTTACTATTCAGTGAAAGATTTGCCAAGATCTTACAAGATTGTATAATTCAACGAAAGGTTCTCCATGAGTTTACAAGATAATATAATCAGGTGAGAGATTCGCCAAAAAAATTATATATACATATTATATTATTGATAAAATCACCTCCCATTTTTCCTATGTATCATGGGGATTCACCCATTTATTGTACATATAAATTTAGGGTGGTTCTTAAAATTTTCCCTATTTAATAAATGGTTATTAAGGTAAGTGCATCTACAAGCTTGAATTCATATTAAACATAATTCGTTATAAAATTTGTATTAATCAAAAGAAATAGTTCATTTCAATTAATACACATAAAAGAAAAATACACGTGTAAATGAATAATAAATAGTTATCATTCACCACAAGCATAATTCAATGATTCCACCTCTTGGAGATAGATCTTGCAAGACTTCAACTCCATATCACAATTGACTCAACAATAGTGTTAGAGATAAAAAAAAAACGTACTACTTAGAATGTAGGTCAAAACCAATTATAAAAATTTGACAAAATTATAAAAATTAACATTCTGGTAATAGCACACAAGAATTAAAATTCATTAAACAGTGCCAAAATTACATTACAAATTATGCAGTCTTGGAGTGTCTCATACCCATAATCACATTGTCTGCAATAGTGAAAAGCAATTATAACAGAGCCAGAAACCCTCAGTTTTCTCTATAATCGGTCTTTTTGTACATAACAGTAGTGTTATTGCACAAATCGAACAACTACAGAGAATCGCCCTTGAGTGGCTCGAGACCTCCCACATCTCCTTGAAGAGAAGGGTATTTATACAAGATTTACCAAGTTCTAGTCCCATCGAATCTCTCAAGAAATAGAAATTTAATGAATCTAGAGGTTTTTCTTCTATTGGATTGCAGAACGAATTTGAAAATTGTTGCAACGAAATGTTGTTTTTTAACCGAAGGGTTGATTTGTTGCTCACATTGATGGCCTTTTTTAGTCTCTGTTACAATAATCTTCCTAGTTTAGCACTGCATTGTGTCACATGGCAAAGAGTCTTTGGAAATCATGGATCGAGTTGATACTTCCTTGTTATTTACCTTGGGTTCATCCCTGTTTCAATCAATCAGAGCTTATTAGTTCTATTATTAAAATTAGTCAAAAACCGAATCGAAATCTAAACACAACAAACATCCCGCAAAACCATTGAAAATAGGCTTTTCAATTAGTATAATAGCGACCTCATATGGAAGTGACAGGTGGAAAGAGCTAAGTGGTATCAGAGGTACAGTTATCGAAACTTTTAAAATGAGACAACACGAAATAGTTGCGATATTGGGCAGCTTCGATATGGAGCGGATGCAATATCATATTCAACTCCCTTTAATAACTTTATTAGGTCCATTATATCAGAGCCTTGTATCCAAGATTTTACAATTGTAACCATTTAAAAGTTTTGATATACAGGTAGATGCAATATTTCGATTAGACTATCATTAATACGTATATTGGGTTCGGATATCGAAGCCTGACAGATATTGGAAGTCAGAGATCAAAGGCACATTAGAATATCGAAGATCGGAGGAATATGATTATCGAAGATTGGAGATCGGAGGGATTGTCATATCTGAAATCAGAGTGGCATGGATATCAGAGCATTGGCATATTCAAACTTTTAAGAGGTGACACATAACGAAAACTCTGATATGATGGATTCTCTAATATAAGGGAGTGGAGGAGGGTTATGTGGTATATGGATCCTCCATTATACTTCAACCACTTTATAATATATATCATCGAAACCTATATTCATTTATTTATATTAAAGCAATTTTTCATATGGTTCAGAGTTTATATTTGTATGTTTATTAAAAAGGGCTAAGCCACTTACCACATTATAATATGGTTAATGTATGAATCTTGGTCTCGAGGGCTATGTTTTATTAATTAATCTAATTAAAACAAAAGAATAAATACAAGTTTATAAACTTTATAAAAATGAATATTTTAATTAACCGAAAAGTCTAAATAGTAAAACTAAGGCTAAATTTGCAAACCATAAGGGAAGATGAAACAAGCGTTAATGAAAAAGAAGACTAGGCTAAACTGAAGCAATAAACACTCAAAGCCTACATACAATGCAACAAGGGGTCCCCATGTCTATTATGATAGAATAAAATGGGGGTGTTGTGTTGTCACTACAACAATGGTGACACACTGGGGAGAAGCAGTTATCTATGTTGTAAAGATAGAGAACCTAGTTTTAAAATGAAGGAATTATAATTAGATAATTTTAAATGTTCAAATTTAGATATCCTAACCATTTTGTCCCTACTATATGTTTTCAAATAAATAAATATAACATTATCATTCATGAACTTGTAAAAATTTACCCCATAAATGTAATGTTTCAGTAAATTTATATGTACAACAGTCAGCTTAGCTGGGCATCAACTTTCGAGTAAACAAGCTAATCAAGAAAACATAGTATTAATTTAACCTCTATACCATAGGCATGGCCACTGCTGCCAGCAGGCGTCTATAGCCTCAATAGGGATTCCTTTTAACCCTTTTAGGTTTCAATGTCCCATCTATTAGGAATAAATGCATAGTTGTAAAATATCATCTTAAACTTATTTGGCTATCAACTGAAGATCATTGTCCTAGCTTGGTAACCAGATAACGACAATTCCATTCACGAGATCTAACATGATGAACAAGTTGGCTCGTGATGAAACCTCTTGTCTCTTAACCTTGCGATCGAAAGCCATTACCTTGGCTTGGTGACCAGTAATAGTAATGTCACAATGTTAGAACTTATGATCATGGTAGGTCAGCTCGTGATGAGAACTCCTATCCTTCAATTGACTATTTTGTTTTTATGTTTAACTATCATTATTGTTAATCTCATAGAGATTACTTAAAATATGGGGTGGCATACTGCTCCTTAAGAGCAAGGGATGGCATAAAAGGCTTTAAGGTAACTACTATTCACTTGGCTAAACTTGTTCTCCAAAAGAGCTCATGACCTTAAGTAACTGTTGTTAAAATTGTTTTACTTTATTTAAAGATTGGGGTTAAAGATAGTTCATTAACAAATAATGAAAATATTTAAACTCAAAGAAAAAAATTCAAGGACTCTACTTGGTTAGGAAAGTTGAAAATGAACATAAACGAAATCATCTTCATTGAAGTGACCCTTAGAGATTAGGTTCTGCTAATATAAATTAGAGCATAAAAATGACTCGCCCATGATTATGCCAAGCTGAAAGAGAAAACATTACTTCATTTTATTGTGAAATGAAATGAAAAGACAATCTCGCTAAGCCTAAAATGCTTATCAAATAAGAAAGAAGACAATCAAGAAAACAAACCTTGAGATACATCTTACAAGATAAATAAAGAATTAACATAAAAATGAGATTATGTTGATTTTATCTTGTATGATTTGTTAATAAATATTTTTTGTTTCAAAGCATATTTATTGATTTAGAGTTATTGTTTTATGCTTTGAGAGGGGTTTGCTTACTAATCAAGTGCTCAAAATTATGCTAAAAAATCAAAGTGTTATGCTTTTGTTAAACTTAGCTTCATATCGAAGAGCTCGTCATTTTGTATCCAACGATGTGAACGACACTCAAATCTGAGCTCATATGCAGAAGTTAGATCAAGTCAAAGTTCAAGTTTGACTTGTCCAAGTGGCAGGAGGAGATGACGTGGCAAAGGTTCTAGTGAACGGGGAAACGCCAAGTGTCAGGTGGCCATTGGGTCCTGCATATCGCATATTAGAGCAAAAGGAAGAAGCGGCTTAAGGAATCCGCCTCCAACATTGCCGATTTGCGATTGCGATATTGCATATGACATATCAGAGGTGGAAAAATGGTTAAGAATCGACCCCAGAAAAACTTAGTTGCGATGCGATATATCGCATATCACAATTGCAAAAGGGGCTGGTGTTTACAAAGCGGCCCGAATGTAACTGCGAAACATCCAGGATGCAATAAGTTGTCAAGTCTAGTTAAGGGTTTTGTTAGTTCTGTCGAATTGTGATTGCACTCGCCTACCCAGTTCACAGTCTGTAAGCCTGCAGAACTCCGCTAATTGTGAAATGTGATGGGTTTCGGACCCGATATTTTATACACTGTATTTAATAATATTGACAAGTCTATAGAGCTTCTAATGTAAAGGTTTGTACGCCAATGAACTTTGTTGATTGCGATTTGCGATGGAGTCCGCTGAAACCGTCGCCTTGACTGTCAGACCTAACCACTGTGTGACCACTTGGCCTTAACAACGAGATAGGCAGGGAAGTCGGCGGGACTGCCAATTTCAATGGAACTTCCATAATTAGCTCCAGACAATGAATTTAACTGGAATTTAGCCAGATTTGGAGGAGGAGATTGTGGAAAGACTAACATAAGTCATAAACAAGGCAGTTTTCCACCAAATTGGTTGCAAAAAGAGGCTAGATATCCATTTTTTAGTATTCAGAACTCATTGAGATAGGTTTCAGAGGCATTTGAGCATTGTAAACACACTTTTTTTGTAATTTTGATCATAATAGAGAGGCCAAAGCATTTGAAGCTGGACCAAGGAGACGTAGCCCAGGAGGGGTGAACTCCTCATCAAATCTTTGTGTTCTGTGTTGTATTTTGATGTTCTTTGCTATTATTTTGTTTTTCTTCAACATATGTTTTATGTTAAATTGTTTATAACATTTACATAAGAAACTCTCATGGGAATCAATTAATTTAGCAAAAATGGTGAATCCTTAAGCACTTGATAAGAAAATGATAAGCATCTTGGGTTTTATTCTAATGGGGAATTAGCACAGCATTACTAATCTACTCCATTTCAGATCAAGTTGGTATCAGAGCATTGGTTTTTGCTTACTAGATTTGCTTGTGTAAAGAAGGATTTAATTTTTTGTTAGTTTTGTGTCATGCTAACAAGGTTAAAACTCAAAAGAGGTGAAGGAAATCTAGTTGGAAGCCCTGAATTTGGCTCAAGGGAAAGAAGAGAAAGGTTTCCACAATCTCCAACACCAAGTCAGCCTCAAGTTGCAATTGACACTTCAGAGATCATGTCTCATGAAGGAGAACCTACAAACATGACAGAAGATGAGAATACCTTCAGAAAGGCTTTCTTTGATATGACAGAGATGGTGAAGGTCCTCTATGAAGAGAGGAATAACAAGTTGCAAGGATAAAGTTCTGAAACTCCCAAAGGAGAAGGATCTTCAAGAGGAGGTAATGGGAATGGAGACAAACCTCCACCATATTCTTCATCTTCTTCTTCACAAGCATCTTCACACTCTTCCACTAATACAACCCTTACTCATACTCATCATCATTCTTCAAAAGGTACTGGTAAATCACCTTTTTTAAAACTTGATGTTAAATTCGAGTTGCCCATGTATAATGGTGAAGTGAATGTAGAGAAGCTTGATAATTGGATTCGCCAGTTGGAGTTCTATTACAGGATTCAAAACCTTCAAGAGGATGACATAAAGATTCAGTTGGCTTCCTTGAGAATGGAGGGTGAAGCACTAGTATGTTGGGAATCAAAGGCCCAAGAGGAGATTAAAAAGCATAGTAATATCTCAATTTATTGGAATGATTTCATTGCTACTATAAAAAGACAATTCTACCCTTTAGCTCATATGGAAAAAGCTATCATGAATTGGCAAAATTTCAAACAGTTAAATGGTCAAAATGTGCAAGAGTATACTCAGGATTTTAAGAGAAGAGCTCTTATGCTAGAAGTAGATTTGTAGTCACAGGACACTTTGTTGAAGTACATAGGGGGTTTACATAGTTACCTTAGGCATGCTATCTTAATGTTTAATCCCAGTAATCTAGATGATGTGTGTGTGCAAGCCACTTATCTTGAGGCAAGAGGAAAAAACACCCTAGAAGAAGGTAGTAAAAAGATGTTTGAGGGTAAAGATAAAGGAAAGGGTTTCAAGGGAAACAAAAATGCATCCATTAAAAGGGAAAGAAAGAAGCCAAGATATAAACATTGTTCCATAGAGGGTCACAATGAAGCTCATTGTTGGAAGCTTCTTCCCGAAATGAAACCAAAGAAATTCAACAACAAAGGAAAAGAAAAGACAGTTTCAATCACTCAAGAAGAGGATTTGGGATCCGAATTGGGTGATGAAACAAAAATCATAGCCATGGGGTTTTAAGGAAAGGAATGCATTCCCTACACTAGTTCTTCAGGCTTACAGAATGAAACTCCAAATGAAAAGAGGAGAATATAACTGTTTCACATAAGGGTGATATCGAAACATAACAAGATTGATACATTGTTTGATAGTGTCTCTCAAACCATTTTTATCTCTGAAAACATTGTCAAGAGTTTAAATATGGAGATTGTTCCACATCATAAACTGTATCCACTTGGATGGGTATGTGACAATGCGTAATTGCAGGTTACGAGAAAGTGTAAACTGAAATTCGCAATCATTGAAAATTCATAGATGAAGTGGAGCTTGATGTTGTGTTGTTAGATGTATGTTGCATCATTTTGGGTAACCCATACCTTTATGACAGAGAAGTTATTTTCCATTGGCATGAAAAAAAATATCACATATTCAAAGGTGGAGTAGAATATACTGTGAAAGCTCACAACAAGAAGACAAATGTTTCATTTGTTAATGCAAGGTAGATGAAATGAATGGTGAATTAGAGCAAGAATTTTATGTTTCTCATGATCAAACCCAAGAATGATATTGATTATGAAGAATTTGATGGTATTAATTTGAATTTGAAAACAAGTCTGTTGATGTTGTTAGCCAATCTGATGAAATGTTTCAAGAATCAAAGGAATTAGTTCCCAAGAGGGGAATCCAACCTAAGTTTCAGTTGCAGCAAAATTTTCTTCATCCTAACATTGGCATGTACAGGATGTCAGTGATGGAAAGTGCAGAAATTAAGATGCAAATTCAGGGATTGTTGAATAAAAGGATCATTTGGCCTACTCCTTTACCGTGTGGTGCACCTCTTGTTTTGGCGCCCGAGAAGAATGGTAAGCATTTCCTTGAATGGGATTCAAGAAGTGGTTTTCTTCAAAGTAGAGTTGTTGAAGAAGATATAGGGAAGACGACATTCAAAACTAGGAAAGGTTTGTTTGAATGGCTTGTTATGATTTTCGTTCTTTGCCATGCTCCTACTACTTTTATGCATATGAAGAAAGATATGTTGAAGCCATTTCTAGACAGGATAGTCTACTTGGATAACATTTTGATTTTCAGATAATTTCATTATAAACATGTCATGTATGAGAAAAAAAATACTTGATGTCGTATGTGAAGAACATTTGTTTCTGAAGATGTCAAAGTATATGTTGGATAAAACTTCTTTGATGTACTTGAGACATGAAATTGGTTCTTCCAAGCGTGTTCAGGTTCCCAAAGGCTTTTTGGAAATCTGTGTGGGATGAAGAGAAGGTGAGCTGAAGTTAGACCTCTTCGAGATTGAATCCATAAGATTCTATGGTGGTATTGACTCCATTCCAGTAGACATAGGTGAAGGAATCATACATCCCCACGAAGCCACAAATTCCTTTGCTCTGCTCGTAATTTACGTAGGTAGGCATAAGATAGTCATTTGGATAAGAGGTTTCTTTGGAGAAGCCCAATGTTGGAAAAGAAATTTTGTTAATTTTTCTTCTATTGTAGTTCATTTGTATTCGTTGGCAGTTGTGCAAAAGCTCTTCCAATGGGGAGGCAAACAACGAGAGGCATTTGATGCTTTAAAACAAAAGATCAGTACAACTCTAGTACTTTCTTTTCCAGACTTGAGATAGTCATTTAATTTTCAGGTTGTTGTATGTGACTATTCCATGGGCGCAGCCTTTTTGCAATGTGGTAAGCCCATTTCTTTTCATTTAGAAATTTTCAATGATAAAGTGTTTAAGTTGCAGCAACAAAGGCACTTCCATTGGATGGGTTTTCTTCTACTATTCCACTAGGTCAAAAGGTATAAGGAAGGTATAAGCGATAAGTTTTTCCATGTACTTTCTAGGCCTGTAGTTTGTATAACTACTTTCCTCAAGCATCATTTTGTTTTACATGAAAGTTATGTTCAGAAAAATACATGCTTTCAAGATGTATATTCAAGCTTGAGTCAAAGGAATCAAGTGGAGGAATTTGTTTACCATTTGCATCATAATGTATTGTATCATCTTGGTAAGAAGGATGTTGCTACTGATAGTAACATGGACAAGGCCAAAGAGTTCATTGAACGACTCCAAATGGTACATCAAACAGTGCAAGAACAACTTGAAAAGGTTAAAGGCAAGTATTGTGGAGATCACAAGTTCCAATTCAGTGATCAATGGATTGAGATTGGAAAGCTGAGGGAATTGTACCCTCACCTACTGGTCAATTGAAAGTGATATTTTGGGGTCCAAAATACTTCCAGTGGGGAGGAGTGATCAGGTGCTCAAAATTAAGCTCAAAAATCAAAGTGTTATAATATTGTTAAACTTAGCTTCAGATCGAAGAGCTTGTCATTTTGAATCCAACAGTGCGAACAACACTCAAATCTGAGCTCATATGCAGAAGTTAGAGCAAGTCAAAGTTCAAGTTTGACTTGTCCAAGGGGCAGGAGGAGATGACGTGGAAAAGGTCTCAGTGAATGCAGAAACACTAAGTGGAAGGTGGCCATTGGGTCTCGCATATCGCATATCGGAGAAAAAGGAAGAAGCCACTTAAGGAATCGGCCCCCAACATTACCGATTTGCGATTGCGATATCGCATATCACATATCGAAGGTGGACAAATGGTTAAGAATCAGCCCTCGACATAGCTTAGTTGTGATGTGATATATCGCATATAGCAATCACAAAAGGAGCTAGTGTTTACAAACATGCCTCGACTATAACCTCCGATTGCGATATCTAGGATGCTATAAGTTATCAACTCCAGTTAAGAGTTCTGTCAGGTCCGTCGAATCACAATCATATTCACTCTCCCAGTTCACAGCCCGTAAGCCCACAAAACTCCGCTGATTGCGAAATGCATGGGCTTCGGACCTGATATTTTATACATTGTATTTAATAAGACCGGAGGGACCACAAAGCGCCTAATGTAAAGGTCTGTACACCGATGGACTTCGCCGATTGCGATTTATGATGGAGTTTGTCAGAATCGTCGCCTTAACCGCCAGACCTAACCATCGTGTGACCACTCGGCCTTAACCGTGAGATAGGCGGGGAAGTTGGCAAGACCGCCAATTTTAGTGGAACTTCCAAAATTAGCTCCAGAAAATGAATTTAACTGGTAGTTAGCCAGATTTGGAGTAGGAAATTGTGGAAAGAATGACATAAGTCATAACTAAGGCAGTTTTCCACCAAATTGGTTGCAAAAAGAGGCTATATAGCCATATTTTAGTATTCTAAACTCATTGAGACAGGTTTCAAAGGCATTTGAGTATTGTAAACACACTTGTTGTAATTTTGAGCATAATAGATAAGCCCAAGCATTGTAATATGGACCAAGGAAACGTAGCCCAGGAGGGGTGAACTCCTTATCAAATCTCTGTGTTGTGTGTTATATTTTGATGTTATTTTATGTTATTTTGCTATTGTTCAGCATATGTTTTATGTTAAATTGTTTATAACATTTTCATAAGAAACTCTCATGGGAATCAGTTAATTTAGCAAAAATGGTGAATCCTTAAGAACTTGATAAGCAAATGATAAGCATCTTGGGTTTTACTCTGAATAGGGAATTAGCAGATCATTACTAATCTGATCCATTTTTATCACTTACTTTTACGCTTAAACAGAGTTTGTGAGTGTTTATAGATTCAATTTTAAGAATGAGACTAGTAATCGATTTCAAAGTGTACGCTAAATAAGAAAAGAGAAAACTCCCTAATGTCATATGATGATTGTTGTTTCGAAATGTTAGTTTCCAACAAATTTGAATCAACAAATCAAATCCATGGGAACCTACAAGAAGAACAACAAAATATAAGAAAGAAATAATGATTAAAACAGAAAAGAAAAACTGAGATAAATCTCAAACCAGATGAGGATGAACATATAAATGTGTACCTGGAAGAATTCGATCTTTATTTTACCTGATGAATCTTCATCTTCTCCCATGTATTAATCAAAGTTCAAAACCATCTTCTTATTCAATTTAAAACTACTACTAAACTACACCTAATCCTAATAAAAAATAGACTAAGACTAAGTGAAATCATACTTCCAATGTAGCCATTCTAGCATCTTATTTTCTACATGAAAGTGTACATCTGATATGGATTTAAACAAGAACGCAAGAAGTTACAGATATAACCATAAATACAAAGATGCAACAGAAATAACACTTCATTTCATTAATATCAAATACTAAAATATGCTTACAAATAGAATGGAAATAAGACTAGCTTGGATGATGGTAGATTATCTTTGAGAAGAGAAGTGGAAGTTACATGCCTCTGAAATGTGTAACAATGAGGCTCCAAGGCCTATTTATTATTGATAAACAATGGAAAACCCTAAACATCCATAAATCTAACCCTAGGAAATAAAGTGCCAAAACTGTGGGCCCCATTTGGGTAAATTAGTACTTCAATTTCTCGGGGTCGTAACTTTGGCATATGATCTCCATTTGGCTATCATAATACCTCGTTTCAAAGATATCGAAGAGTAGGATGAAAGAAAACAAGGCACTTTTTTTGGGACTTTTCTAATCTCTCTGTTTTCCCTAAAAATATTATTTAGGGCTTAAAACAGCTTTGAAAGTTTAGGACTTGAAAAACTGCCAAAAATAGTAAATTGTGCTACAATTAAGGAAACTAAAAAAATGAAAGAGACAGTGTTGGGGGTCCAAGTGGAATAGGAGGGTGGCCACCAATATCCACCTAGATTAGTCCTTCCCCCTTAGGGAACAATGGTCCCCATTGTATTGAGTGCCTCCATGAGATGGGGAACTTCAGCTGAACTTGGTCCCTGGAGAACCACTTTCCTTGGTGCAGGAGTTGGCCAGCTTTGACAACCCAATATAGTTGGATCTTTTGTTGGCGAGTGTTCTTGACCTGTGTGTCCATAATCTAATCAATTGTAGCATATTCCATGTAGTCTGTGTTTAACTCTGTTGGTGTGAGTTGTTCTGCAATGTTTGATGTGTCCAACAATGGTGGGAAGTATGGTTGAAGGCGGTCCACATTGAACACTGGGTGCAGGCCAAGGAATGGGGGAATGTTGAGCTCAAAAGCATTGTCTCCCACAGCCTTGGTAATGGTGTAAGGACCATATCGGAGTGGTCTGAGCTTCCGATGGGCTCTGGTAAGGCATTCTTTTTGCAAATGCAACCAGACTTTGTCGCCCACCTGCAACTTGTGTGGCACCTGATGTTGATCATGTTGTTGATTGTACTTGGAATTTTACTTCTTCGGGATGTCATGAACCTACTGGCAGATGTGTTAGATGCATTCAATAAATATTTTCACTTTATCAGCCTCATACAATTATGTGTGTATTTTGTCTGCGTAGTCACATGAGGCATGGCAACATCAATCAAACACAATGATTGAAATCCTAGACCCACTTGAAAGGGGCTGCGACCAGTCGAGCTATGGAGAGTTCTTTTACAACTTTGTTGCACATATGGAAGACTCTCATCCTAGGTTTGAGGATGCTTGGAGTTGTACATGCAGACTGTGTGCACTATCATCTTATTGACAACCTCTGTATAGCCATAAGTCTGGGGATGGAAGGCAGTCGATTTGATGAGCTTGGTGTCCAATAATGTCTAGAGGCTTGGCCAGAATGTGCTGAACCTACTATCCTGATATGATATAATGGTCTGCGGGATCCCAAAATGCACCCATGCTCATTCAAAGAAGAGTTTGGCAGTGTCCTCTATTGTGATACTCTTCTTGTAGGCCGCCAATATAGCCATCTTAAAAAATCTTTCCATGACCACAAATACATAGTCATTACCTTGCTTGGTAGAAGGGAGGCTAGACATATAGTCCATGGAGATGGAATCCCACAGCTGGTTGGGAGTAGGCAGAGGAGTGTAAAAGCCTTACTTCTTGATGGTTGGCTTGGCGATGGCGCAGACAGTGCAAGATCTGATATATTTCCCAACATCAAGTCGGAGTTTAGGCCAATAAAAGTACTTTTCTAGTACAACCATAGTTTGCTCCACACCAAAGTGTCCTGCGACCCAACTGTAGTGCGCCTCCCAGATCAGCTTGGCACGCTCGCTTGAAGGAACACAAAGGTGGCCTAGGTAGCATAATAATGCGTACTAGAGGTGGAAATTATGAACTTGCTTGCCGATTACTAGCATCTAGTATGTCGAGGTGAACTCTGGATCATTTTTGTATAGTTGCGACCATCCAGAGGTCTCATGACCACAAGAGTTAAGAACATTAGTCAGTGTTGCAACTGGGGGCTGGTTGAGGCAGTCTACAACATGATTGGTGCTACCCTTTTTGTATTTAATGTTCAAGTGGAATTGTTGCAGATATGTAGACCTATTTTGATGGAGATTGTTATGCAACTCCCCTTGTATCTGTATAAACTAAAGAGGTCGGTGATCGGTGTGGATGATTGTCTCCTTCCCCAGAATGTAGTGCTTCCATTGTTGGAAAACCTACACGATGAGACACATCTCTTTATCATAGGTGGGGTACTTCTGAATTGTATCAAAAAGTGTCAAACTATGATAGGCCACTAGAAGCTCATGCTAGGTGATGATTGCACCAATAGCATAGTCTAAGGCATCTATCTCGATTTCAAATAGTTGCTGCAGGTCTGGCAGTGTGAGTACTAGTGTAGAGAAAAGGCGTTGCTTCAACTCAATGAACGCCTTATGTTGGGACTCGGACCAGGAAAATTTTTCTTTCACTCTGCCCTTAGTAATCTAACTCAAAGGCCAAGTGATATGGGAGAAACCTCCTTTACATTACACAAATGAACAATTCTTGGATGATACAAATGACAAAACATCCTTTTTATATTTAAAAGTCTAAGGGATCACAATATAATCAAGCTAGCATAACAATAATAATATAAGGGCACAAAAATAACAATAGTGGGCTTCTATGGGGCACAATAATAACAATATGGGGAAAATAGGGGCACAACAATAATAATAAGGGATAAAATGATTATAGCAATGAGGGAATCACTAGTATTATAAGGACCTAACATGCCCCTCTCCTTCAAAAAAGTGTTTTCCTCAACGCTTGAGTAGTTTTGGATGTTTCTTTATAAAAGTCTCATCCTACCATGTGGAATCTTCAGCGGGTAAGTTCTTCCACTTGATGAGATACTTTGAAATTGATCAATTTTGAAGCTGTCAAGTTCATGTTTCTATGACTGCTTAAGGTTCCAATATGATTTTTCCATCCTCGTCAAGTTCTGGCAATATTGTTTGAACTAGGAGCTTGTCATCTATAACCTTCTTTAAGCATGAAACATGGAAAACTGGGTGCATTCAGGAAGCTGCAGGAAGCTCCAATTGTATACCATAGTACCAACTTTTGAAACACCTTGTATGGACCATAATACTTTGGTGATAATTTATTATCCTTCTTAGCTTGCTTGATGGAAATTTGTTTATATGGTTGTAGCCGTAGAAATACCCAGTCACCTACATCAAAACTTCTTTCACTGCAATGTTGATATGCCTGTTGTTTCATTCTATTATGTGCCAAAGTGAGGTTATCCTTTAAGAGTTGGAGGACTTGTTGTTGATGCTCGATGTGATCTTCCACTACTTGAACCTTATAATTTTCTCTTAAATATGATGTGATGGATGGTGGATGATATCCATAAAGTGCCATAAACAGGGTCATTTTTGCTGCAGTATGGAAGGAAGTGTTATACCACCATTCAGCTAGAGGCAACCATTCGACCCATTGTGTCTGTTTATCAGATGCAAAGCAATGAAGATATGCTTCCAAACATTTGTTTACTATCTCAGTTTTCCCATTAGATTGAGGATGATAAGATGAGCTATGAGATAACTGAGTACCAAGACAAGAAACTAATTTTGACCAAAAATTTCCTGTAAAAATGGGATCTCTGTCACTTACAATAATCTTTGGGTTTCCATGTAGCTTTTGAATTGTTTCCATAAATGCAGCAGAAGTTGTAATGGCTTTAAATGAATGATATAATGCACAAAAGTGTGCATACTTTGTAAGTTAGTCAACTACCACCATGATGACACTCTGTCCTTCGAACTTGGGTAAATCTGTGATAAAATCCATTGAAACCTCCTCCCAACGTTGGCTTGGAATGGATAAAGGTTGTAATAGACCTGGGGTCTTAATTGTTTCAACTTTATTTTGTTGGCAAACCAAACAATATGCCACAAACTTTTGAATATCCTATTTAAGTCCATCGCCAAAAAAATCCTTCTTAACCCTATGGTAAGTTTTTAAAAATCCTGAGTGCCCTCCTAAGGGAGAGGTGTGAAATTCCATAAGAATATTTTGTTTGAGTTGGGAATTATTACATAGGTATAAGCGATCTTTGTACAATAATGAATCATTTTTCAAGCTAAATGTCTCAGATGTACTAGGATCTTATTGTAACTTTTGAATGAGTGCCCACACTTCTTCGTCATTCTTCCATTCATCCCTTGCTTCGTTTATCCAATCTAGTTGGATAATAGAAATGGCACAAATAAATTCTTCCACATCCTCATCCTTTCTTGAGAGTGCATCTACCACAAAATTTTGCTTCCATTTTTTGCAGATGATTTCAAAGTCATAACCCAACATCTTTGTGACCCATTTTTGCTTCTCTTCTGAAGATAATCTTTGTTCTAAAAAGTATTTAAGACTATCATGATCTGTTTTTATCTTGAAGTGTCTCCCCATTAGGTAGGGTTGACATTTCTTAAGTGCGTGTAGTATTGCCAACATTTCCTTCTCATAAATAGCTTTGTGTAAATACTTTCCTTTGATTGCACGAATTTCGAAAGCAATGGGTCTTTCTTCTTGCATTAAAACAACACCAATTCCATTTCCTGGGGCATCACACTCCACAATAAAGGTTTTTGTGAAGTCCGACGTAGCTAAGACCATGCTTGGCACATTGCCTCTTTAAGATGTTCAAAGTCCTTCGTTGCTTCTGGAGTCTATGAAAATGCATCTTTCTTCAATAATATTGTTAGAGGTGCTAATATTCTCCCATAATTCTTAACAAAATTGCGATAATACCCTGTCAACTCGAGAAATTCTCGCATATGCTTTATGGATGTTGGGATTTTCCATTCCTTAATGGCTTTAATTTTTCTAGGGTCTACCTTAACACCTTCATGAGATACAATATGACCCAGATATTCCACCTCTTCTACTCCAAAGAAACATTTGGAGATTTTTTCATATAATTGTTTCTCCTCCAATAGTTTCAGCACCATGTCACCATGTTGAACATGATCCTTCCAAGACTTGTTGTAGATTAGTATATCATCAAAAAATACTAACACAAATTTTCTCAGGAAGGGTTTGAAAATGGAATTCATCAAACCTTGAAATGTAGAAGGTGCATTGGTAAGGCCAAAGGGCATGACCAAAAATTCATAATGACCCTCATGAGTTCTAAATGTTGTTTTCAAAATGTCTTCACTCTTCATTCTGATTTGATGATATCCTGAACGAATATCCAACTTGGTGAAGTAAATTGATCCATGTAATTCATCCAATAATTTGTCAATCACAGGAATGGGAAATTTATCTTTAATAGTGAGCTTGTTGAGCTCCCTATAATCCGGACACATGCACCATGATCCATCCTCCTTGTGCACCAATACTACTGGAGTAAAGAAAGAACTTTGAATAGGTTGAAGAACTTTGAATAGGTTGAATTATACCAGCCTCTAACATTTCTGCAACCATATGCTCAATTTCACACTTTTGGGCATAGGGATATCTGTAAGGCCTGATGTTTGGAGGAACACTTCTTGGAATCAAATGAATAGCATGATCATGATCACGAATAGGTGGGAGGCCTTTGGGAGTCTCAAATACCTTGGAATGATTGTCTAATACTTTTTGGAGATCTGGAGAAATAGATGATTTTGATGTGGGAACCTCTAATGAACATAATTGTGAAATTACGCCTTGTTGTTCTTTCTTTAGAAGCTTTGT
>APFE030045113.1:42077-76929 GCA_000404065.3 Pinus taeda | reverse complement strand
TCCTAGTACAACATCAACACCACCCATTAGAATGGAAAGAATTGGGCTATTCAATACATATTCTCCCATGGATAGCTTTATATTATGGCACTTTCCAGAGAAATTTATGGTTCCTCCACTTGCAACCATCGCTTGACAATCTGGTGTTGGATATAGGAACCAATTCAATTCCTTGGCTATCTTACAATGAATAAAATTATGGGTACTGCCCGAATCAGTCAACACTATTACCTTTTTCTTCTTCATATGTCCTTCTATCTTGATAGTTTGAGGGGTGGTAATTCTGGACAATGCATTACAAGATATGGTCGGATTCATTTCTTCTTTCTGTAGAGTTTGTTCCTGGTGTATATCCTCTTCTTTTTACGTTTCTTATTCCTTTTCTTCCTCCTCTTCACAATCTATGTAAAATAATTTCTTTTCAACACACTTATGACATTTAGTGTATTTGTTATCACAATTGTAACAAAGCCCTTTTTTCTCTTTTTTCTTCCAATTGTTGTGGTGTCAACCTTGTAGCTTGTGGAAGGATAGGGCAATAACACTTCCATCTTTATAGTTGTGAGTGGTAGGCTTCCTTGTTGCCATAATTTTTCTTTTCATTTTTTTTGCCAACCTGAAAGCCTTCTCCAATGAATAAGGTTCCCAAAGGTGAACCTCATGTTGGATGTTATCCTTTAAAATCCATATGAATACATCAATCCTATACTCCTCTGGAATATATTTTACCCTTATATTCAATTTTTGGAAGTCCTCAATGTGCTCCATCATTGAACCCTTTTGTTTGAGATTTATCAATTGGCTAAAAAAGGTGTTTCTTTTTGTATCTTCATAATGTGTTATCATTTCTTCCATAAAAATTGCCCATGTGACAATTTTTTTACGAGAGCAAAACCATCGATACCATACAAATTAATTGGGTTCCAAATATAAAGTTGCAATGCATACCTTTTGTGTGTTTTTCACATTATGGAGATCGAAATATTGCTCCATCTGTAGTATCCATGTTACAAGATCCTTGCCATCAAACTTCCTCATATCTATCTTTGGAACATGGTGGGTCTTCAATCCAATATTAGAGTCTATGAAATCATGATTAGCATTTATTTTTTTCTCATTATGAGTTTCCTTTACTACCCTTTCACCATTAGTAAGCATTTCTTGTAGCAACTTTGTCAAATCTATCTTCAAATCTTCCATGTTTCCTTTAAGTTTTTCTTCTATCTTAGCTTCCATGTCATCGATACTAGCTTCCACACCATTCATCTTAGATTCCATGCCATTCATGTTAGGTTCCATCCCTTTTTTTAAACCATCCATCTTAGCTTCTGTTACTTTTTGTGAGAGTGAAATTTGTTGCACTTGGTTTCGTAATTTTGATATATCATGTTGCATTTCTTCCTTTTCTTCATGAGTCATGCTAGAGATTTCAGGTTGCTTACTAGGTGTTTCCATTTTCTTTCTTCAAGGCATCAATTAATGATAATTAGGCTTCACTCTGTCCTTTGAATTCCTTCAAACTATTTTTTCAAACCAAACTTATGTAAAATTTTAAAAAAACTACACAAATTTTTTGGCTTTGTATGAGCTCGATATTGAATATGTTGTATCTCTGTAATTGCGGATCTTTTGGTTCTGAAATTCTATCTTGTAGTATCCCTCTGCATCGTTGTTCCAACCCCACAAGTCTGCTCAATTTTGGATTCTCCAAGAAAGAGTTATGTCAAATCTCCCACGATGACCTGATTATAGATTCGTTCCGTAGCACAAACTTGTACGAAGTGCCGCATGTCACTTTTTCGACCTTCGGACTTGAAACTGATGCACATCAAACCAAATTTTGTCCTCTTTCTGTACCTTTCTAAAAAATTTCAATCTGATTCTCAGAGAGAAATTTATGACAATATAACCCAGGTCACCTGTTTGTGATATAATTTGAGAATCTGCAAAAACCCTAACTTCCTTAGATCATATCTCCTAAAATATAGCGAGACAAGATCTGCAATTCATACCCAAGATTCATTGAGATTTTAGATCAAACGGGTTTTAATTTCAGCTTTTTAAATGTTGTATAAACAAATTTAGCGAAAATTCCACGATGACTTGTTTGGAGCAGTGAAACCCTATGATCCAAACCTCTGATACCAAATGTTATGCAACCAGCTTACAAAATAGAAGAAACATAGATCAATGACTTCAAAATCAGCCTCTTCGAGGGGAAACCTCATTTACATTACACAAATGAACAATTCTTGGATGATACAAATGACAAAACCTCCTTTCTATATATAGGAGTCTAAGGGGTCACAATATAATCAAGCCGACATAACAATAATAACATAAGGGCACAAAAATAACAATAATGGGCTTCTATGGGACACAATAATAACAATATGGGGACAATAGGGGCACAACAATAACAATATGGGCTAAAATGATTATAGTAATGTGGGAATCACTAGTATTATAGGGACTTAACACTCCAATAGAAATTTTCAAGACCCAAAAAGCTGCAAAGCTACGTTAGAGTGGTCGGGGTTGGCCAATCCCAAATGACTTAGATTTGGTTGGGTCCACATGCACGTCACACTCATCTATGATGTAACCCAAGTATTGGACCTAACTCATGCCAAAGGTGCATTCCTCCTAGTTGGCACACAGTGTGTTCTGCCGAAGGGTTTGAAGGACCTGCCTAATGTTTTGCAAGTGTTCTTCCCAACTCTTGTTGAAGATGAGGATGTCATCCAGATAAACCACCACGAATGAGTTGGTGAAGGCCTACAAGATGTCATCCATTAGCCTCATAAAAGTAGAAGGGGTATTTCTCAACCCGAAGGGCATAACCAACCATTCAAAAATGCCTTCCTTGGATTTAAAGGCATTCTTCCATACATCTGTGGACTCTATTGGAACCTAATGATAACTAGACTTTAGACTGATCTTGTTGAAATACTTGGCCCCCTTGAGTTGGTCTAGCAGGTCATTAATCTATGGGATTGGATACAATGATTTTGTTTAGTGCCCAATAATCAATGTAGAGCCTCCAAGTCCCATCATTCTTCTGTACAAGTACAATCGGGCTCCCACAAGGCGAGTAACTTGGTCGGATGTGCCATTTTTGCAGTAACTCCTAGATTTTCCGCTTGATCTCTTCATTTTCCATAATGGAGCAGTAATATATGGGCCTGTTGGGTAGATGCGCTCCAGGAGTCAGATTGATTGAATTCTTGACTTGACAATGAAAGGGTACCCCTGTGGGTGAGGAGAAGATGTCCCTGTATTCTTCCACGACCGTATCTGCCTGCTTCTATTGCTTGGAGGAACCCTTCCAGGGGGCCATTAATGTGGCTATGACCTTCCCCCTACTTTGAGATCAAATCAGAAAGAAAACAATTTTCCCAGTCTAGGAGATGACCTTATTGCATTGCTTAGCAAAGATCAAAGAGATGGTGGTAGGTGGGGCTACCTCCGGTATCCTGTATAACTTAGTACCCAAAGAAATAATAACAAAGTAAGGTCTAGAATCATATACAACATGTCGCTTCCATAAGTATGGTTGTCCTCATAATACATCACAAACTTCAAGAGGAGGAACATTACACAGTACCTCATCCGTGAAGGGCTTGATGTTGTAGGGAAGGTGACACTGTTGGCTGACATGGAGATCTCTTCTTTGGTGAAGCCACCCGATGGTATATGGTTGCAGACATGTTGTAGTTGGTAGGACCAGATGCTTCACGACCTTAGCTTAAATGAGGTTCTTTTGGCTCCCACTATTGACAATGAACTGCATCAGAGAAACCTTCACCCACATCTGTGAGTGGAATAGGTGCTCCCCCTCTTCTGGATCTTCAAGCTCAATCTTATGGATCTTGGTGGTGGCCATAATGGCACTGGGCTCCACATCAATGATCGGCTTCCCTTTGTCCTTCCCCTTGTTGAGTTTTGACTCAGAGTCGGAACATGCATCAGACTCAGAAGTGTTCAGCTCGGCCACCAGTGACTGCTTGGTCGGACACTCACTTGTGTTGTGAGTGGAGCTCTTATGGAACTCACGCCACTTTCCCGTGTCCTTCTTTTTCTTCGTGGTGTTGTTCTTTGATTGCAGCTTCAGTGGGTTCTCCTGGGTCATCTTGCCTTGACCTTTCCCTTTTCTCTACGGTTTGGGGGTGCCTTTCCCTTGCTTCGGATTCGCAGATCCAAAGTCTTGCTTTTTATGTTTAAGCTTCTGCTAGATCTTGACAGCGTATCGGTACATCGTGTCTAGTGAGGAGATGTCCAGGAACTCCATCTCATCCTAGATGTACCTGTGTAGGAAGCTGTAGTACTTTAGTACAAAATTTTTCTCAGAATCCTTGATACCCAACTTTGTGCGAAGGGTATGAAAAGCATTGGTAAACTCTGGCACGTCTTGGTCCCTTCCCTATCGCAGTGTGGTCCACTTTATGTATTTATCCTCATAGCTCCTGACAGGGTAGTGCTACTCCTTGATGGTGTCCCGGAACGAATCCCAAGTGGGTGAGACTGAAAATAGTGCAGGTGTGCTTTCATCCTTCTCCTCATAGTAGGTTTCCCACCAATCCTTGATGTGGGGGTAAACTTTGAGAAGAGAAAAAGTAATATTTTCTTGGCTGGAAAAATCATGAATAGAAAAATATCCTTCTAGTAGATTTAACCATTTATCTATGGTGTTTGCATCTATCTGACCCTCAAATATGGGAATGTCAAAGTTAACTTGTACCTTAAAGGGTGTGGCGCTTCTAGAGTAGCTGCTAGAAGAGATGTGTCACCCTTGGGTAGCCGCTAAAGGATCTAGGGAAAGTTGTCCATCATTGCATTCCTCTCTCACTTGAGGGATTCTTCAAGCAATATTTTGAAAGGATCTCCTACTCCATCGTCTTTCTTTTCTTCCCCCAGGGGAGGCCGTCAAGATTTGTGAGGCTAGTCTTACAAAGGTTCGACCCTTCCAATCCATAACTCCTTATATCTCGACCTCATTGGGGACATGCAAAGAAAAACAAAGAAAGAGCAGACCGCTCTGATACCACTGATCCAGATATAGACAGGAATGCAAAAAATTATAGATATAACCATAAATACAAAGATGCAGTAGATTTAACACTTCATTTCATTAATATCAAATACTGAAATATACTTACAAACAGAATGGAAATAAGACTAGCTCGGGCGATGGTAGCTTATCTCTGAGAAGAGGTGTGGCGGCTACATGCCTCTGAACTGTGTTATAAGGAGGCTCCAAGGCCTATTTATTATTGAGAAACAATAGAAAACCATAAAAATCTAGAAACCTAACCCTAGGAGATGAAGTGCCAAAACTGTGGGCCCCGTTTGGGTAAATTGGTACATCAATTTCCCAAGGTTGTAACTTTGGCATACGATCTCCGTTTGGCTATCATAAAACCTCATTTCAAAGATCTCGATGATTAGGCCAAAAACAAAAAACTTATTATCTCTAAGACTTTTTCGGTCTCTCTGTTTTCCCTAAAAACGTTGTTTAGGGCCTTAAAACAGCTCTGGAAGTTCAGGACCCGAAAAATTTCCAAAAATAGTAAATTGTGTTACAATTAAGGAAATTGAAAAACTGAAAGAGACAATGTTGGGGGTTCAAGTGGAATAGGAGGGTGGCCACCAATATCCACCTAGATCAACATCAAATATCAGTTAAAAAAAGTGTAAATTTAATTAAATCAAAACAAATAAAACTAAAAACATTATGTATAACTATTGTTAATGTATGTACAAAAAGAAACTCATTTGCCTTCACCCTCTCTTGGATATTTCCTTCCAACTAGATCTTGATGGGATCATAAAAATATGGATGGATATTAGTTAGAGATTGGAAGTGATCTAAAGAAGAGGATAACAGGTTAGATTGTGAAAATATTCTTTTAAATGCAATGACCTGCATCAAATTGTCATTTTTATGTACATATGATGGAAGGTCATCAATTGCATTAGATTGATGATCATGTTGTAAAGGTACACACTTGAGTTAAAAAAAAATTGCCAATGTCTTTGAGAAGGAGAAGAAAATTGATATGAGTTGAGCATCAGACAAAATTGGGAGAGTAATGGCTCTTGAAGTTCAGAAATAATGCTTTGAATTTAAACTTTATCCCTTTCTATTAATGTATCTCATGCATGTGCAATATCGAGTAGTTTAAAATGCCAACATAGAATATCACAGAGTTGATAAATAAAGGAAGAAGAAAAATCTAACCAATCACTACTTATATTATAATTATTGTTATACCACAATTGGGATAGGTTTGAAAAGATTTCCTTTTCATAAGACTTAGCCAAAATGCAATTGGAATGGTTATCGAGATCATCTTGTGCATGAGATAATGGATCATGAATTAAAAAAGGTAATGTGATCATCAACAAAATCATAGATCGGGATGAGTTCTTGATTAGTGAAATCATTATAATGATTAAAAATTTGAAAATGAGAAATTATTGGGATAGTTTTTGAACTAGAGTTTTCTCCATTTTCAAATGTGGTTTTACTTGGATCATGAGGACTTAATGAAGAATCACATGAATCAATATCCTCATAGTCAGCGTATTCATCATAAACGACTTCACAACTTTCCTTAAGAAATTTAGCATTCCCATGAGACACATCAAAACAAGAAGAAGATATGGGCATGTTTTTCCTGATATTGAAAGAACGATCATTAATTATTTCATTATCCTGACAATAATCAAGTGGAAATTCATGCGTAACAAGTTATTTGATTTCTGAGATATCATTAATATGAATAGGAACCGAATGGCTAAAAATATCAGGATAAAGATGAAAATGAGAGTTTGAGATAATGAACCTAAAAATCTCTCTATGGGAAGGTTCCTCTGTGTATTATCCGTTGCTGATTTTAGATTCTTTGTTGATCATACTTTCCTGTTGTCTTAAATTTTGCAGGTGATCATTATAACGAAAATCAAAATTTTCAGATTCAACGATTGGTATTTGAGTTGTCAGCTGATTTCTGATTTCGGGATCATTAACTCTTCGAATATGTTGATGTGATCTTCTTGCAAACAATTATCAACTTGTTCCAAGTTAGTTGGTTGCAATTCATTAACATGTGAAAGTGAGTCTGTATTATCATTGACACTATTAGAAGTATGAATTAAATGGATAAATCTATCATATATAGTTGCAGTAGTTTCATCGTAATTAAAATGTTTCTCCATATCATATTTTTCAGTCATGTTAATGGAAGGTGAAGAAGACTCATTTAAACTTGAATTTATTTCATATGGATTAGGAATGCAAGGAAAATAAATTAATTTATCAAACCATCCTATTAATTGAAATTATGGAGATAAATCAGAAGGTTGAAATTGAGAACAAATTAATTTGAATCTAATACGAAATTTATCTAATGATTCACCTTTAGAACAATGAAGATTCTCCAATTGATCACATATCATTTCAAAGTCGTAATCCTGAAAAGTGTGTAAGAAAAGAATTACAAAAGCATCCCAAGTGTGTATGGAAGCAAATGGTAGGGCTTTGCACCAGTGTTTTTCTATTCCCGCCAAAGTAAGGGTAAACAACCTGCACATGACACCTTCATCAAGATCATAATGATTACAATTTAAAATAAATTGATAAACATGTTCATAAGCAGAGGCATTATTCTCACCATTAAAATTCTTCTTTGACAAGAGTTTGGCTACCTGAATCAAAGTCGAAGTCGGTGGAATTCTAGTAAAGCAACTCCAAAGTGGTCTCTTAAGAGGAACCATTGAAATCAAATAAAACTTTTAAAACACTATATCTTTAAAGAAACCAAGCAGATGCTAGCCTTCCGTCTAGCACAAAAAATGTTGATCAGAAAAAATGTCCTCTGTCAGTGTTAGGGGAGACCACCTAGTCGGGAACTTAAAGCAGCTCCTTTTCTGTTGAAGATGGTGGTTTCGACTAGTTATGAGTTCAATTACCCTACTATCTAATACTAACCTAAACTAATAATTAATCTTGTTACATTTCCTTTGCATCGATCTATAAAGATGTAAGTTAAAGAAGTAAATCAACACAAAGGTTTGATTGATTTAAAAAGGTTGATCAAACCGCAATTTAAATTATTTATTTTCCCCTTTAAGAGAGTACTTGATGCAAACTATGATGTAAATGTGGAACTAATCTAAAAATAACCTATTTTGAACTAGAATGGGATATACCTCTACTAATCTGAGAGGAAGTTAACTAAAACAGGGGGAAAGACTAGTTTATGAATGAATTCAGAATTGCTATTTCATTATGAATTCCAAAATAGTTTTCAAACTCATAAAAGGTTAAAACAACTATGTAAATGAATCTACTTTAATAAATAGTTATTAAGGTAAGTCCATCTACAAGCCTGAATTCATATTAAACATAACTCGTTATAAAATTTGTATTAATAAAAAAGAAATAGTTCATTTCAATTAATACATATAAAAGAAAAATACACCTGTAAATGAATAATAAATAGTTATCATTCACCACAATCATAATTCAATGAATTAAGTATGATTTCAATCTCATTATGCCCCTTGGAGATAGCTTCTGCAAGACTTCAGCTGCATATCATAATTGACTCAACAATAGTGTTAGAGATCAAAGAAACATACTACTTAGAATGTAAATCAAAACCAATTATAAAACTTTGACAAAAATATAAATATTTAACATTTCGATAATAGTACACAAGAATGAAAATTCATTAAACAGTGCCAAAATTACGTTACAAATTATGCAGTCTTGGAGTAGCTCAAACCCATAATCACATTGCTTGCAATAGTGAAAATCAAATATAACAGAGCCAGAAACCCCTGGTTTTCTCCATAATCGATCTTTTTGTACATAACAGTAGTTCTATGGCACAAATCGAACTACTACAAAGAATCCCCCTTGAGTAGCTCACGACCTCCCCCATCTCCTTGAAGAGAAGGGTATTTGTACAAGATTTATGAAGTTCTAGTCCCCTTGTATCTCTCAATAAATAGAAAGTTAATGAACTTGGAGGTTTTTCTTCTGGTGGATTGCAAGCCAAATTTAAAAATCGTTGCAACGAAGTGTTTTTTTTTTTTTTTGTTGAGGCAAGGGTCATACCTTCTATTTCATTAAAACATAAAATATTTTACATAAAATACAACAATCCACAAGGAACTACGGACCAAGGAAAATCTAATCTCTAACTGCCAAAGGAAAAAACCCCCAACCCTACAAACACAACCTCAAAACCCTCAAAAGACAGAAAATGCTTAGGCCGTGCGATCAGAGGTACGTGCGAAAAACCTCGATTCCCTCCACGAAATTAAACAACCGAACTCGCATCTTTAATCACCACCGACCATTCTCTTCGCCCGATCCAATGACAGAGGAAGATATCGCAGTACAAAGACGCCCGACACTTAACGAACAGGACCCATCAACATGCACGATCGTTCCTGACCGTATATCCACCTTGCAAAATCCGATGGCTGAGGATCATTTCGCACAAGTCTAAAGCCCCAAATATTAGCGTGTGATGTGGGCGGTAATTAGTCCCTCCCCTATGCCATGTGTAGGTTGATGAGTGGAATCGCTGCCACTTCGGAAAAACCGCTTCCCTCTTGAGAGGCATGCGATAAACCATATACCACCATGGGAGCGGTTTTGCTTCCAGAGAAAGAAAATCGGGGATATTATTGCCATCGAGAAAGCTAGGATTCCGGCCCCTCGTACAATCTCCTCTACGCCTGTGCATGAACCCGTGAAAGATGCTGCTTCTTCCCTTCCAGTCGACCATCCTCTAAACAGAGACAACCGCGCAACATCCACCGGTAGTCTCTGAGTTTGTATTTACCAGGGTTGTTGAGGCCGACAATGGCCTGCATCCCACCCAAAACCAGACTGTGAAAAAAATAGTAAATCATAATGAAACCAAGTCATCTAGAACTTGCCTCCATGGCTCTATATTGAAACACCTCCCTGTCTTCATCCGCCTAGTCATGACAATGTGCCTTTAATCTATTCTAAGGCATCTCTTGCCAACCCATCAAAACCCTGCTTTTGGTACATATCACTCGTTGATTGGCCAGAATATCTGCCAGTTTATTGGCCATTCTTCACATATGGTTAAAACTTACTGTACAAAGGCATTAGAGGTGACTCTGAATTCTTTGGAATACTTGGATCAGCCTCCAGTGTTTTGAGACTTTTTTCGACGTCGTGCCATAGAAAATTCTCTTGACCGAGTTAATAATTAACTCAGAATCAACTTCGACAATCACATTTTAGAAATTATCCTGCTTCAGAAAATCTAAACATTGCTCCAGAGCCATTAATTATGCCATGTTGTTAGTGGCTCTTCCTAAATGGTAGTGGAAGATGAAAAGAATACTTCCATCTTCATCCCTTAACGCCCTTCCAAAGCCAGCAGTTCCCAAGTTGCCTTTTGAAGCCCCATCAATGTTGTATTTCAAAAAACCCTAGGGGGGAATGCCATAAATCCTTCTTAGTATCCATTTTCCTTACCTTCCTATCCAGGCCTTGAGGAATAAGCCCCTGCATACCCAGCTGACTGAGAATTTGCATTTCAGCTTCTAAGGGTGGATTCTTAAGGGGATTTCGCACTGTAGTGCCAACCGTCTCCTTAAGCTGTTTTAAGATCTACTCAAACAGGCGTTGGGAGGGACTCTTTTCATTTTTGAAGATTCTCTTGTTCCTTTCTTTCCAGACATTCCATATAATGAAGCTTGGCGTAAGAGCCCAAGCTGAGCCAAGAAATTCATAATCAGAAAAGTTTCATCTCCAATTGTTTAGGGTATTGATAATACTCCCTTTGTCCCTATCAGCCTGTTGGAAAATGGTGGCAAATGCATCCCACATCCTGGAGGTGAAAATGTAACTATTGAGAAGATGTTCCATTGTCTCCTCTTAGGCTTCACAAAGCTGGCATCTGGAAGGCCCCAAAACACCCATCTTCCGAATGTTATCCCAAGTCAAAATTTTCCTATGATGAACTAGCCAGATGAAGAGTTTAATCTTCATCCAACATTGATGCCTCCATAGGTTCTGCCAAATCCTATCTGGAACATGGGAATCCAGCTCAAGGAGAATGTGTTTTGCTTCCTTAAGATTAAATGTTCCCTCATTATTGGTCCCCCATCTAAGCTGGTCTTACCCCCCTATCACTAAAATCTTCCTTTGTTCCAACATTTTCATAAGTGCCTTTTCTTTTGCTTTCAAGGGGCTGTCATCCCTGTAATCAATGTTCCTCCAGGTTCTCCATTTTCCTGCACTGTTAGTATGATCCCAAAAATATTTTACTTTAGATAACCCTTGGGTGTTTTTCTCGTTCTTGAGGTCCAAAAAGTCCTCTTTTAACAGTATAGGTTCTTGTTGCCATTTATCCTCCCAAAATAAAGTTAGATCTCCATCTTTGATTTCCCAAAAGCTGTTTTTTTGTACTAAGCCTCTATTCTCCCAGGCCTTATTCCAGATGTATGAGCCCTTTATACTTCCAGACATCCTTATGTGATCATTATTTTGCCAAGAGCTAGCATATTTTTCTTTCCAGATACTAGCCCACTGAGCCCTTGGATCTTTTACCCAACGCCACCATAGTTTGACCCCTAAAACATTGCTAAGAATCTCTAGATCATCCAATCCAAGACCCCCATGGTTTTTGGGTTTACATATTTTTTCCCAGGATACTAAGGCCCATTTCTTTCTTTCCTCCCCCTTACCCCAAAGAAAGTCTCTTTGGATGGTTCTGAAGTGATGCAAGACTCCTTTTGGTGCTGGGAGTGCTGATAGCATGAAAACTGGGATTGATTGAAGAACAGCCTTTGTTAGCACCAACCTACCAGCCAAGTTTAAAGATATGATAGTCCATTTCCTGATTCTATCCTGCATCTTATTAATCACCAGCTCCCAAATGCTCTTGTGTAGAGGTTTAGCTGTTAGAGGAACTCCCAAATATTTTGAAGGGAGGACATCCCTTTGAAATCCCAGAATTCTGGAGATATTCCTTTGAATAGCAATATTGGTATTAAAGAAAAACAAAATAGATTTGGAGAGATTAACTTCCATACCTGTAGCCATGGCGAAGTCATTCAGGATTTGTTTATACACAAGAGCTTTTTTTACCGTGGGGATTCCTTGCAGCATGGTATCATCAACAAATTGTTGATGAGTCAAGGCCTATCCATTCTTAGATAATTGTAGGCCCTTAATCTTACTAAATTCTTTAGCATGCTTGATAGACCAACCAAGTCCTTCCATCATGAGGATGAAGAGAAAGGGAGAGAGCGGGTCTCCCTGCCTAAGGCCTCTTGAAGGAATAAAAGTCTCGGAAGGAGAACCATTAACCAATATTGAAAAGCTGGAGGAAGTTACCAGGGCCATGACCCATCTAACCCAGTTATGATCAAACCCAAAAGCAATAAGAACTTTCCTGATGTAGGTCCAGTTCAACTTATCATAAGCTTTGGCTAGATCTAATTGCATGATCATTCCAGCCTTCCTATTGCTAGTCAATGAGTGCACCACCTCATGGGCTTGAATGATGTTATTGAGAATTTGTCTGCCTTCCACATATCCAGATTGTTCCACAGAAACTAGTGTAGGAAGAAGAGGTTTGAGTCTATTGGCCACTATCTTGGATATAATATTGTAAACAACATTGCATAAAGTTATGGGTCTAAACCTGTCTGGAGTTTGAGCATTGTCTTATTTAGGGATCAGGGAGATGAAGGAGGTATTGAGCACCTTCAAAATAGTTTTGTTCATCCTGGAATCTTCCACTACATTCAGAATATCATGTTTAACAATATTCTAGCAAGCTTTAAATAAATCCACATTGAAACCATCAGGGCCTGGTGCTTTGCCATTCTGCATTTCCTTGAGGACCTCACTAACCTCCTCTTCAATCACTGGCCTATTAAGGTTGGAATTATCCTCTCTAGACACCAGCCTAGGTATATGTCTTGGTAGGTCCCTAATAAAATGCTATCTATCTGAAATGGTTTCCTTTGCTATACCTCGAAAATGCTGAACTAACATAGCTTCTATATCCTCATGGGAGTTCATAAGATTCCCTTCCTCGTCCTTAATAAAAGAGATCCTATTGTGAGCTCTATTCGCCATGGTGGATTTGTGGAAAAATCTAGTGTTTCGCTCTCCTTCTTTTAGCCATTGAACTCTAGATTTTTGTCTCCAAAATATTTCCTCTTGTTTACACAAATTCTCCCAATCTTGATGATGTTTGGCTACTTGATCACTTCTGACTTTGTCAAAGCCATCCGTGATAAGGGCTTGATCGAGTTCCTGCATTTTATCTTCAACATATTTTTTTCCACAAAAATATTGCCAAATTCATTCTTGTTCCATTATTTGAGCTTGAGCTTGATGTGTTTTAGTCTTTTGTGTAGAAGGAACATTCTTGCACCTTGAATTTGTAGATCTTCTGACCACCAATTTTCAATATTGCTGATGAAATCTGGGTGAGTAAGCCAGATATTCTTAAATTTGAAAGGTTTATTCCTGGGGGTACCAATGCCCTGAACCTCCAGTTGAACCGACCAGTGATCTGAGCCTCCAAAGGGGAGAACTCTAGCTATCATTTCCTTGTCAGTGAGCATAAGGTCCTCTAAGATAATGAATCTGTCTAACTTTGAGGCTACATGAGACTCTCCTCCTCTTTTATTGTTCCAAGTAAAGAGACCATTGCTCGTATCAGTGTCAACAAGCTTCATGTTATCTATAAAATTCTGAAATGCTAAAGAGTCTTTGCTTAGAGTTCTAGTTCCCCCTTTTTTTTCCAAAAGTGATCTAATCATGTTGAAGTCCCCCCCCCCCCATGATCCAGGTATCCTACATGTCTGTCTCTGAGATCCACAAGAGAATCTAGAAACCTGAGCTTATCATCCATTCTTTGAGGGCCATAAACATTTGTGACCAGATAGGTATCCCTATCTCCCACAAGCTAAATAACCACTGATAAATAATTCCTATATTCCTCAACATCTATTATGCTAATCTTTTGGGGGTTCCAAAGAGTGAGTATGCCTCCTTCTGTATTCTCTGCTTTGACTTCTAGAAACTCAAATCGATTGAGCCATTTGCTATGTATTTGTTTTATCTTTTGGATGGAACATTTAGTTTCCTGGATAAAGATCATATCTGGAGCTGCGTGTTTCATTCTATTACTAAGTATTCTTTGTTTTCTTTTACTACCTAGACCCCTGATATTCCAAGATGTAAACTTCATTATTAAAGATTTGTAAAGGAGTAGCTGGTTAGATATTTCATCTTACCTAAATCTATTATTAGCTTTCCACATTCCATCAATAGCTCATTCTGCTTTTTCCTGCCTATTTTCTTTCCTGGGTTTCTAGGTGCTAATCCTAGTGTAGTTTTCATAGTTTTCACACCTTCGTTACCCTGCCTTTCATTGTTTTTTTGCCTCTCCAACCCATTAGCTTGAGTTTTCCATATGAACAGTTGTTGTACTCTATTGAACTCTTCTTAAGGTAATGAGTCTACCCCTCCCATGGTTCCCTATTTCAAGAACCCTTCCAGATCTAGGTGTTCTCTATCAAGAATCTCCTATAGCTCGTGGTCCTCCATTTCCATCTCACTCTAGGTCATTTCCTTGTCCATCTCCAGTTATGCATCGCTCATCATAGTCTCTTTCTATTTATTGATATCCTATGTTTGTTCACAGTCTTCTTCTTTCTCCTTCTCCCCTGGACTTCCTCCCATTACCTCATCTGCATTTGTTATTGCTTCATCTTCTTCAAGTACTTGGAACATGTTCTGACTGGCATGTTGCCCTTCATTTTGATGTTTCTTTGGCCCCCTTTTGCCCCCTTTTCCTCTATGTACCACTTTGTTAAAGCCTTCAGTGTCTTTCATTGTATTAGCTTTACTTTTGTTCTCTATTTTACTAAGAGGGCAGTCTCTAAATAAGTGCCCATGCTCATGGAATCTACGGCATTTGAATGGAATATGCTCATAATCTACTGTTTGCACCCATTCTTCATCAAAAACTTCCAAGATTACCTCATCTGGAAGAGCTCTAGAGAGATCCATCTCCACACATATTCTTGCAAAGGAAGTATATTTTCCCCTTCTGGTGGCCTCAGAAGCTTTGAAAAAACACCCTAATTTATTTCCAATGGCAGCTAACGATTCAGTTTGCCAGTAATCAAGAGGTAGAGAATAGAGTCTTACCCAGACCAGGATCGAAGTAAAATTCTCACGCTCCGGGACAAAATTCATAATCCATGGCCGCATATAGAGGCCTGCTGCTGCATAGTAGTAGGGCCCTCCTTCAAACACTCTATCTTTATCTTCAATATTTGTGAAGACCACAGTGAAGAATCCCTTTGACCCAAGATAAAGGTTTATGCTTCCTTTGGTTTCCAGTGGTATTTAATCCATGTAAAGCTTTTTCAGTGGGCCATAATCCCATGAATTTACAAATGATTGCATATGTCCGCATGTGGTCCCTGTGCGCCTGCAGAGCAGGATCATTTAATACTACTCTAGGTGTGATCTCAGCTTTGGCTTTACATGGTCCCTTTTGTGCTTTGTCTTTTGTTCCCTGTTCCTTGTCTTCTTCCTCATTATCTTTTGTGCTATTATTCTCCCTTGTTTTGGTACAGTCTAGCTCCTATTCAATGTTCCTTTTCCCTTCTTCTGAAGGACCTCTGTCGTTTTCTATTGGTTTCTTACCTCTGCTAGCCACAACCTGCTTGTAGGAGGGAGTGGAGCTCCCTCCTTTGCGCCCTTCCATGGAGATCAACCCTTGCAAAACTCTGGAAACCCTAGTTGTTCGCCTGTCGTCGCTACCCATCCCTATACCTTCTCTAATTTCATTCCTAAATTGGATTAGGATAGTTGCAACGAAGTGTTATTCTTTAGCCGAAGGGTTGATTTGTTGCTAACGGTGATGGCCTTTTTTAGTCTGTGTTACAACAATCTTCCCATTTTAGAACTGTGTTGTGTCACATGGTGGAGAGTCTTTGGAAATCATGGATCGAGTTGATACTTCCTCCTTATCAACCCTGGGTTCATTCTCATTTCAACCAATTAGAGCTTATTAGTTCTATTATTAAACTTAGTCGAAAATCGAATCGAAATCTAAACACAACAAACGTCCCGCAAAACCATTGAAAATAGGCTTTTCAATTACTATAATAGTGACCTCATATGGAAGTGACAAGTGGCAAGAGTTGAGTGGTATCGGAGGTACGTTCATCAAAACTTTTAAAATGAGACAACATGAAGTAGTTGTGATATTGGACAGCTCCGATATGGAGTGGATGCGATATCGTATTCAACTCCCTTTAATAACTTTATCGGGTCCATTATATCAGAGCCTTGTATCAGAGATTTTACAATTGTAACCATTTAAAAGTTCTGATATACAGGCGGACATGATTTTTCGATTAAACTATCTTTAATACGTATATCGGGTCTGGATATCGAATCCTGGCAGGTAGCGGAAGTCGAAGGTCAGAGGCGCATTGGAATATCAAAGATTGAAGGAATATGAATATCGGAGATCAGGGATCAAAGGGATTGGCATATTGGAAATCGGAGTGGCATGGATATTGGAGCATTGGCATATCAGAACTTTTAAGAGGTGACGCATAACAAAAAATTCTTTATGAGGGATTCTCCAATATAAGGGAGTGAAGGAGGGTTACGTGGTATGTGTGTCCTCCATAATACTTCAACAACTTTATAATATATATCACTGAAACCTATATTTGTTTGTTTGTATTAAAGCCATTTGTCATATGGTTCGGAGTTTATATTTGTATGTTTATTAAAAAAGGCTAAGCCACTTACCACATTATAATATGCTTAATGTATGAATCTTGATCTCGAGGGCTGTGTTTTATTAATTAATCTAATTAAAGCAAAAGAATAATTACAAGTTTATTAACTTTAGAAAAATGAATATTTTAATTAACTTAAAAGTCTAAATAGTAAAACTAAGGCTAAATTTGCAAAACATAAGGGAAGATGAAACAAGCGTTAATGAAAAAGATGACTAGGCTAAATTGAAGCAGTAAACACTCAAAGCCTACATACACTGCAACAAAGGGTCGCCATGATTATTATGATATAATAAACTGGGGGTGTTGTGTTTTCACTACCACAGGTACCAACACTTCCTTTGGGTGGAGCATGAGTGATGGCTAATAGGTGGCAATGATAAAAACTCAATTTGACAGAAGCTAATTTATTGTTAGGATAACAACTAAATATGGTAATATACTTGGTAATTGTAGTATTGAAGATGTAGGTACTACAAGGAGAATGACAATTGGGGATCACAAAAAGAACAACAAAGTTACCAACTTAATGAGAACTTTGACCTCAAAACAAGAACTCTAGCCCCAAAAAACCATATAAAAACATGGAAAACACCCCCAAATTGAAAAGTGGTGATGTTGCATCAATTTTTTGTAAGGTTAAAATTCCAATATTTTTCAACTATGGCATTAAAAACCAAATATCATGACTACGAAAACCTTAAAATTTCAACATTTTCCAACCCTAACATTTCTAAGCACCATGACATTAAAAGCCAAATATCATGATGGCATAAAACCATAAAAATCAACACCTAAATCAAAAGTGGTTCTGCCAAGAGCATTTTTTTTTTGTAAGGTTAAATTATAACTCATTTGAAATTGTAGCCTAAAGCAACTTAACCAATTTTCAATGGGGCATTCAAATTCCAACATTTTTTTATATATAGTCTAGAAAATCATTACTAGTATAAACAAAATCATAACAAACACCACTTTCTAACCTAAAATAAAAATTAAAAAAAAATAAAAAAAATCAAATTAAATATTTAAAACTACCTTTTAAAAAAATATAAACATAAAAAATTAATTTAAAAACAAAATTTATATATAGATATAAATAAAAATTAAAAAATAAAAAATAATAATTAAAAAATATTATATTAAGGAAAAAATAAATAATACAAGTGAAAAGTAAAAATTAAAAAAATAAACACATAAAAATAAAACAATATAATAATAATAATAATATAGTATGGGATTCCCTTTGACTCCAATTTTTTTTTTTTCCATATTTTTATATTTTGTTATTAAATTTTATTTTATTTTACTTTTTAAAACAAAATGCCTAAAAATGTTGTAGTGTTGTTTTTTCTTAAATTTTGAAGTTAGATTTATTTATTTTTGGATTTTGAACTAAAATTTAGTTTTCTAAAGTTATTTAAAATTTTGTATTTTTAAAGTTTAGGTTTTTTTAAATTGTTTTTTTTTTCTTTATATTTTAAGAAAAAATGTATTTCTCTGTTTCTTTCTTTCTTTCTTTTTTAAATTGATTTTTTCTTAAAAATACATTTTTCAAAAAAAAAATTGTCCTTTTTAATGTAAAGTATTAAACAAAAATCAATTAATAATAAGAAAAAAATCATGATGGTAGGCACAGAAGGTACTTAATGGCTCTAAAAGACAAATAGAATATGAATTTTCATAGATTATACGAGTAGCATCAAACAATTAAGTGGATGTGTATGTGTTACTTCAAGGCATTCTTTTGGCCTCCCTTATTTAAATTAGATCTCCCATTATTGTGGGAGATTTGAACATTACAATAAGGCATTTAGCCTTATGAACTAGGCCTTATGACATAAAATTAGACCATTTGTTCAAAAGAATTCAAGCACTTCTTTCTCAAATCCCAAATGTATAGGTTAAACATGTCCTCTGGATCCTCAATTGCAAAGAATATCACTTGGAAAACTAAGCATTGGATATAGCTCTTGTAATTATGATCCATAATGGAACTTGTAGGAAGGCCTTGATCCCATAATATAAAGCCATGAGTTATCAAATAAATATAAGGTGGTGTGCACCCATTGCATGCTTCGAATGTGGCCATTGGGAGAGGAAAGGTAGCCATATAATGAAGCACTCCATGATGATGACGGTCTCAGTCTTTGTGATATGCGAAGAGTGTTGGGATTGTACTTTTGTAACAAGCATGAATTTACAACGTAAGATAGTGGCTTCCACCATGCAAGTGTAATGGAAAAGACATGATATTGTCTCAACTAGAAGGATCTACCTCGTGTAACTCAGATGGGAGAATTAGGGATTGGAATGGGGAGGCATCATAAGGGTTGAGAGGGATGAGTTGGTTATATGTGGTAATTTCCCTTGGTGTGGGTTTGAGTTACTACTTATTCTTACTCTAGGAGGCAGACACTTCAAAAACTATAACTGCTCATTTTGCCTTGGTTTGGAGTGGTAAATTTGAAGATTAGGTTTTCTAGGGTGGAACAAAGGGCAGAGTGTGAGGAGACAATAGAGTGAAGATTCCAATTTCATTGAAGACATGGAGGCTAAAAGGAAAAATTGTGGTGTAACCCTCAAACCTATGAGCATTGAGGAGGAATTGTGTATGGAAATTGGTTCAGTGAGTAGAAATGTGGACTAACTAAGTGTGCAAATAGGCTCTCTCATAAACATTCTATCTCCACATCATCAACAATTGTAGGACATTAACTACAATTTTTTGTTGCATTTAGGTAGGAGAGAGATCATTAAGGATTGGTATCCTAGGATTCTTCAATGAACTTAGTGAAACTAGCTCAAAGCAGACAATTCAACCTTAATCAGGTAGCTTCAACAAGAAATTTCATAGTAATAGATAATTAGAAGATATTTTCAGTTTCAAATTTTGATATATTCCATTTAAATGTTGGTTTGTACTAGGCAACTTCTACAAGTAGTATCCTTATAGACATATATAGAATATAGATCAAGGATGCATTAGAAGCTTGAAAAAACAATCTTTATTAGGTTCTAAAACATTTTCTAAATGTAGTATCAAGAAACTATGGATGTATTTCTTAAGTGACTTGGCACAATTTTTCTAATATATACTATCCTATTAGTGTTAAAAAAATAAATAATAAAAATTCATGTAATATCACTTTTAGATTTAAAGTCAATTTTATGTTTTTTTATTTTCAGGGGTACCAATCGTCAAGACCATAATTTCAATTATTTCATAATTTTAACTAAGAAAAAAGACAAACTTGAAAAAATCTTAAAAATAAACATTTGAAAAATAAAGTAGACAAGCTTGAAAAATGCTTAAAAACCGGCATTTGTAAATAAGAAATAATAATGGTAGACAAACTTGAAAATGATTAAAACCAATATTTGAAAAAAAAAAGGAGAAACTTGAAAAATGATTAAAATATCAACATTTGAAAAAAGAAAATTATATACTTCATAGATTAGAAGATGTAAAATATCAAAAAATTTGCCACCCGTGCACCCACCCCCCCCGAACCCACAAAAGAAGTGTGATGTTTCATCATCGGTTTTCAAAATGAGCATAAAAATCAATACAAAATGTGGTCTCTAAAAAAAGGAGAACTAGTTCAAGTTGTTGTTAAGTTGGTAACTTTGTTGGCGTATCATGATACAAATAAGGTAGAAAGTGGTGGTGACCAAGCAAACATAATACTCAGTGTAGATGCATCAACCAAGGGCAACAAGGATTGTCGCTAGGAACAAAAGTTGTACAAGTGTAGTGATGATAGGACAAGTTGCTTCCAAAACAATATTTTGTACACTAAATAAATGAAAAAGTAGTGAGGTTGGATGAACAAACAGAAAGGTGGGTGCCCCTGGCGATGAAATGGCTCATTGAATGTGGCGAGAGTTGAACAAAGATGTAGAAGGGGAGGGGGTGGAGGGTTGTAACAAAAATAATTTACTGATTATGGGGGGAATGAGGGGCCAAATGAGAATGCAATAAGGCATTCACTAGAACCAACCCAAAAATACTAGCGACTGGGAGTCTGAGGATGATGGGTTGGCATAATAATGAGAAAGAAGCATGAGGTTTGGTCTCTAATATGCAAACTATCAAACTCCCATCCTAAAGGATGAAGCAATATGGGTGATATAAATGAGGTAATCCATAGAGGTGGAGAACTACTGACTGGCCACAATTGAATGCATAAATAATGGGTTGAATTTGTATGCACAATCAGGAAAATATGCCTTAATGATGACTCAAGGGGTGTATACTGGTTAATGCAAAAGGAAAAGAGGAAGTTCCTAAAATTCCAATTTGAATAAGTACATACCTAAAGAGGTAAAATAATGCCCCTATAGGTGCATTTGAGATACCTTGAAGGGACATGCACACATGAAATTGAATACCATAAGTGAAGAATACTATTGACAAAAGCAATTCATTGAAGTAAACAAAATCAATAATAGGCATAGTAAGTATATGTACCTTCTTTTATGAAATAATGAGACAAAGGGGTCCCAAATTGTAAGTGTGACGACATGAAACATGTTGCTAGTGTGACACAATGCTTGGTGCCACTAGGGTGGTAAGGGAATAATTTATATGAGTATGTGGGTAGCTAACATGCAGAGATGGGTCCTTAAAGGAAGGACAAATCTTGACACCAAGATACAATGAGTAGACAACTAAATATATCACCCCTATGGCAAAAGAAATATAGCAGAAGTGTCCATAATTTTGAGTATTGGGGTTCAATGGAGGAGGGGGGGTTCCATTTGTGGGTATATCAAAGAACATGATGGAGTGAAATAGCCATTGGGGTTCAATGGAGGAGGGGAGGTTCCATTTGTGGTGCCCCATGTAGGAGGCCAAGAAAGGATGGGTTTCTAAAAAGGGAATTCTTGGAAGAAAGCTAGGGAATAATCAATTCCCATAATAGGCACTCCTTGAAGAAGGCTATGTCACCATTAGTAGAGGTAACCAAGGAGATCAAAGTTGAAGGGCATTTTCCACATGAAGTAATGAAGTTATTTTAGTGGATCATGTCAATTGGGATATGGGATTTGTAATCAAGTAATGTATGAGGGTATAAAACATAACTAGGTATGATTAGGGTTCCCACAAAAGGTACAATATGGGTTGGTATTGTGTTGAGAGCTATGTCTAAAGGGACCCATGTAGAAAGTGGTACTACCAATAGTATGATGAGATAAGAATTAGGGAGAGGGTTGTTTCCATATACCCAAGATCATGGACCACAAATATAAGAGTATGTGGTTTAAGGTTAGGCATCAATAAAAGAGTATTTAAAATAATGTATTAGAACAAATAGTTGCCTAATATCCATGGGGGGTGTTGGAACCTTAAACTGTGTGACAACATCCCATGTGGGGTATGAACTATAACCATGGAAACATATTCCATGGAATCCCTGTCAGTTGCAAGATATGATCTTGTATGAGAGGGTGCACCAATTGAGTGCTTAGGACCCTCCAAGAACTTGATGAGATAACATAGGTGGAGGTTATCAATAAACTCATGAAATAAGTGATGGATTCAAAGAACTCACCATCCTCAAGGTAGGATGTGGTTGAAAGGTAAATGCTACTATTGTTAGTGAGGGAGAAAATATCTTTGGATGACCCAAATGGTGAATGGGTATTCCTGACCTCCAGGCCAAAGAGATGAGGAGGTGGTTCTAGAGCCATAGGATCACGGTTAATGGGAGTGGATGTTGCACAACTTGTGGTACTAGACACATAGTGCATGGACTTAACTTGAGTACTAGAAGGTGCTATTCTATTGGGAAGGAGGATCACAATACGAAAGTTGATCAATTGTGATGATCTACCCCTCATGTGGGAATATCATGACTCGAAAGAGTGAAGACACCACAAAATTCATGGCATAGATGTAATCCCAACCAAGGAGGATATTATAATATAATGTCTAGACATGATAGTGGCATTGATCAAAATATTCTTACCACATAACAAGATGGGGAGATCAGGAAAGATCCCTAAAGGGGTTTTCTTCTTGTTGTTCAGTAGCCATAACTCCTTGTTACAGGAAGGGGTTTTGGAGAACTACAATTTGTGTAAGTTGAGGGAAGTTTGGTGGAGGTGGAGCCCCTTGTGTGAAGGTAGGACCTAGATGGGCTATAACATCCTTCATCCATTTATAATCATCAATTTGAAGGGAATGGTGAGTGTAATTTCAAAATTCACCACATAATGCACAAGGGAAATTAGTGCACAACCCATTTCTCTTCCCTTATTTTGGATAATTGTTATTACTAGCAGTTTGGTTTTGATTTCCATTGTTGGCATAGCCTCCAACATGGGTGTTTTGGTTTTGTGGGTTTCCCCCTTACCTATGGTCTCCTTTTCATTTCTTTGGTCCTTTTTTGTTGAGTAGTGGCGTTAACCATGTTTAACTACTCAAAAATTTGTTGTTATTGAGTTAGTGAAAGTTGGATGAAACTGACACCCATTATATTGAGCCTAAGGTGTTACAATGTTATTGGGAAGGGGAACCTAGGAAAGGATAGTATGGGTTCCCTTATGTTGGGTTCCCATATGCATTGTAGGATGTGGAGGCTCCTCTATTGCAATATTTATGATTGGAAGAAGGTTCATAGAAATGCAAGGGAGCTTACATACTTGAAGATGGCATATGGGTTCTTGACTTTCTAGGGTAATGCCCCATACCATTTGCTTGGAAGGATGGTAATGCCCCTTGTCATATTGTTGGATAGATAGGATGGTCCTACCATAATGGTAGGGATGGTTTGTAATGGTTCCCATAAGGGTTTTTACCATATGGATGAACATAAATTCCATACAGGTTTAAGTGTGGCATGGATCAATGAGTCCATCGGTAGCATTATATGTCCTTGGTTTGTTTTGATTGAAGGGTTGAGGGAAAGGAGAAGCAATGATTACCATGTAGATGCACTCTAATTGAGCATAAATCAACTCAAAAATGTTGAGCTTTTCAAATGTCTTCTTCCTATATTTGAGACATGGTGGTGGCTACATCTTTCAACATGATGAGAAAAAGGGATTTGAGAAAAAACTATGAGAGAAGTTCTTTGGTGAAGTAAATCTTTCAAATGTTGTGATGTCTTCACAATTTGTGGATGTGGAATGTGATGTGAGTGGATGAATTGTGCCTAAAATTGGTGATAATTTCCAATCCCATGTCATAATGTACTAATAACTCGAAGAAGATGAGGAAGTTCTTAGCTAGGGATTTGAAGTTTCTATGAGCTCCATATTTTTCATTGATGTACCATTTAGCCAAGGGAATAGTTAAGATTCATTAAAAAAGTCTCAAATGAACAAAGTCATTGGTGACAATATTAGAGGAACACCACAAATGAAATTTCATAATGTGATTATGGCTAGGTCTTCATCGGGATTCCCTTTGAATTTTGGGATATCAAAAGGGAGTTTGGTTTGGCATGGTAGGAAAAATAGGGTAATTTTTAAGTTTCATTAAAATTGGGATATTCAATGAAGCTACAAATGGAAAATTGGGAGTTGCAGTTGTCATTACATGAGTTTGGGGACTATTGGCTATGTGAAAAGGAGGGATAGTGCAAGGTGGCATGGTACCAAGAAAAGTTTCTCTTAACACATTTGAGACTAACAAAGTGGTTTCAAGAGGTGGTGGTTGAAGGATAGGTTGAATTGGTGAAACAATAAGACTAGGAATGCCTTCATATACTTGTGGGAAACCTAGAAAGTGCCAACAAAAGTTGGGGTGCTTGAGGGTCTCCTATTGTTCTTTAGATGTAATGAAGTGTGTGAATTTTTTGAGTGAGGGGGTGAAATTTGTTTCCAAAGTAAATTGGTTGAGTCACAAAATTAGAACCAAAACTAAATAGCAAGTAAATAAAAATGATGTTTCTTCATTCTCTATGTAGTTCAATGTTTTGATTAGTTAAAAAATATTCTCATGTTTTTTGAAATAAAAAACAACATAAAAGGTTGATGTCTTATGAGACCTAGTGTCCTCCCACTTCAAAAATAATTAGGCCTTCCAAGAGATTTAAACAGTGAGACATGAACTCATAGGAAGAAAGATAGTGAAGGTTTAAAGGAGGGTTATAATGAGAGCTACTTGGAGCACATTCTAGAGTGGTTGAAAACATTCCCTAATAGTTGTTCAAAATTTCATCCAGGTGCAGTCACATCCTACGACTTCCATCTTGGGTAGATTCCCTATGATTTGGCCACTAAGTTACCTTTATCTAGTGTGGGAAAGAGAATCAATCTTTTGTGTGTCAACCTTTGATTCAAAACCTGGGAGACTCAAGGAGGTTCGTAAAATCGTGGGTTTACGCGTCTCCACATTCATGGGCTTCTTCTTTCCACTGACATTTTTTACAATTGATGGTGAAGGATTTCAAGCTCCCTAAACATACAACTTCTACACTTCAAATGAAAATGTTCGAGGGGTGTTATTTGAATGCATACCCCCAAAGTCTTAACCAAGCGAAAATATTATTTTGTGACCTCACGATGGAGGAGCTTAGTTAGTTGAATTTAGGTAGTTTTTAAAGAGGCTTAGAGTTGTGGACGTGGTCCAACTCATTTAAATTTGTGTGTTAGTGAAACAAGTTCTTTGTAGATAACTATTGACCTTCTAATTCCCCTATATTTCTTATGGGCATAAGGAGAAGAGCATACTTGTCGAAAATGGAACTAGATTTAAGAACTCGATGTGTGATGGTAGTTGTATGCAAGTGCAATTGTTCCAATGTCATATGTTAAACTGCAACACATGAATATCATGGGATCCTGACTTTTTGTTAATTAAACTAGATGAAATTGCAACCTTGTGAAAAAGGAAAGCATATGCACATGTATGGAGCATGTTACTCTCTTGTCTAATTAATGTTATGTGTAATTTTCTATCTACTTAGTAAGGGATATGGAGGAGACTTATGATCCATTCATAGTCACCTATATCACACAATGTGCGAGGTGAAGAGCATACTTAGATGTAAAGTCTCTCTTCTTGTCCCAAAAAACTAGTAAGAAAATACAATTTTAACTAAGAAATGTAGATATTTTTTACAGTAGGCCATCCTTATGGTAAAATAAAAGAAAATGGTTCTTTTTAATGACTTTTACCAAAACCAGTGACCTATCTAGCGAAATCTTATCAATGAGTAGGTGTAGGATATTAGAAGCTACAACTTCATTTAGAAAGCAGAGAAAAACTTTTGAAATCTAACAAATTATGTAGATATTGATGTGGGTAAGGGGCTTACAATCACATGAGCTATGCATAAAGAAAATTGTGTTTTCATAGATATCATGACTATTTCTTCGACAACCGCACAAATTGTCCATGTAGGAAAAAATGGATAGGAATTCTCAAGCAGAAGCCAAAAAAAGGGCTCTAAGCTTTTCCTAAATCATGTTGGTGCACTTGTATAATAAATTGACAATGAAAAAGAACCTAACAAGAAATTAAGAGAGTAAATGAAGATTTAACATCATTGAAGCCACCAATTTTTTTGGTGGGATTTGTCAAGTAATTGAGCAAAATCCCACTTGATGTAGATGGCACTGCACCAACACAACACAATAGAGATGATTAAGGTTAGCACAAAATAAAAGACAACTTGCACAATTTAAATGAATGGATCATATAAGTAGACACAAACACATAAGAGACAAAAAAAGGGAGAAAACTCTTTATTGGATTAGCAACTGAGTAAATCTTTGGTGGTCTTCAATGGAGACAGAAAATAGGATTGGGTTAACCAAGCTGAGGCTTCTCCAATCCTCTCAAGGAGTGCCCTTCTTGTTCCCGTTGTTGGGTCTCTCTCTCTAAGTCAAGAAGTTCACAAGCTTCTTCAATGGCGAAATTTTTTCCAAGTTGTAGTGTTAATACATAAAATTGCTTGAGAGTTAGGAGAACTTATCAAAAATTGGGCAACATAACACTATTACTTCTTCTTTTCAAATGTTGACCCATGGCCTAATATTTATAGATTCTTTGTGCTTTCATTAAAACTAGCTTAAAGTATGAATGGAGCTCAATCCAATTGAGAATTCCCATCCATGAAGAGACCTTTGGGCTACCAAAGGACCATATATTATTATTGTTGAACTATGAATGACCCAGTTCAAGATTTGAATTTTGATGGGACATGGGTACTTATTTGGCCAAAAGTTGGAGACATTTTGTTTATTACAAATCCATGCGACCATCAAGGGAACAACCATGTGGATCATGTAAAATCCTCATTGTGAGTTTGCACAGATGGATCAAAACCCCCTTTTGTATAGTTTCTTCACTATTTTTTATTTGATGATTTAATTGCCATGGGTAGCTTTTGTCATGCTATGGCAATGACATTCTTGACAATCCCTTGTGTCCTGCTATGAGAAATTTTTTAGTGATAGCATATGTGATTGTCCTTTCATACTCATAACTTTTAGTTTAATCATTTTGGAAGTTTTCTAAAGCAATATTAAATGGGGTCTATAGATGGCCCTTTTAGAACAAAACTAGTGGGTTTTTTTGAATCTTATAAATATGGTAGGAAACCTATTTTACATCTCTTTGTTGTGAGTTTTTCTGCTACTAATTTTATTAATACAAATTCTCGAGTTTCATAATTTTTAGTTTAATCATTTTGGAAGTTTTCTAAAGAAATATTAAATGGGGTCTATAGATGGCCCTTTCAGAACAAAACTAGTGGGTTTTTTTGAATCTTATAAATATGGTAGGAAACCTATTTTACATCTCTTTGTTGTGAGTTTTTCTGCTACTAATTTTATTAATATAAATTCTCTAGTTTGATATGTGTGTGTGTGTGGATGGTTAATTACATATTAGAAACTAAAGGAATAACAAATCTCATTTCTAAAAAACACTTATAAAGGTAGTATCTTTTCTTTTTAACTTTAATTGCTTTATCTATTTATAAAATTGATAATAAAATTATTTTACCTTTTTTTGGTCAGTAAGTTTTTCTATTTAATTGTATTTCAAAATGTAAAATACATAGTTAATTACATGTGTGGATGGATGGTTAATTACATATTAGAAACTAAAGGAATAACAAATCTCCTTTCTAAAAAACACTTATAAAGGTAGTATCTTTTTTTTTTTTTAACTTTAATTGCTTTATCTATTTATAAAATTGATAATAAAATTATTTAACCTTTTTTTGGTAAGTAAGTTTTTCTATCTTATTGTATTTCAAAATGTAAAATACATAGTTACATGAGTGGAGAGGCTATAGTGTTAGTTTACTTTAAGGAAACTACGCTTAGCTTATGAATACTATAGGGTACTATAAAAACCACTTTCTATGTAGAACACTCAATAAAAATTAAAATTAAAATTAACTTGATCTAGCCATAGAGAGATTGGGCTATACTAATCTTTAGGGTGGTAGCATGATAGTATATGTACCAAAATGAAGCTATACGGGTCAACCATCTAGAAAATGGGACCCAGAATAACATTAAAGTAGAGAACAAAGTTTGGACAACAAGTGAAACTATAGCATAAATATGATAAATAAAACTCATAGTAAGAAATATGTGATTACGGTCAACTACATCCATCAACAAAATCTTTGGTAGAATGAAGCATGATTGGGGAGTATTTTGAAGTCCCCAACAACTTAGTTGGAAGGACTCTGCCATTCTTTCTCATGAGCCAAGGTCATAGGGAAATCAAAAGTCTTTTTTCTTTTCTTTTCAGTGCCTCCAACTTCAGTGGAAATTCTTGCATGTTAGACTCCTTTTCTAATAGAGCATATGCCACAAAGGTCTTGGTGTGCCAAAAGAGTTCAACCATTCTAAAGAACTTGGTGTCTCAAATGTGATTGATGTTAAGGTCAGGGACGAAGCCCTTTACCAGTTGATCCACATTCTTATCTTTCCTATAGGCTTGCTCTACATTAGCATCTTCCTCAACAACCTCGATGAATTGCTAAATGTCAGAAAATGTTTCATGTTAAAAGGGAAAAGTTGTAGCAATAATGACAATCTTTTCCTTTGTCTATTGAAGGAGGGCCTTTCCACGACGAGAGGTTTGGGGAGTGATATCTATGACCAAAATACTAGCAATTGGTAGTCGGAAGGAACCCGAATAAATTAGAGGCTAAGAAGAGAACTATGAAATGGATACATGATTATCAATTGCAAGGTCCTTCTTATTTTGAGCTCAACATGGGATGTGAAGAGTTGAAGCCAAAGGATAAACCACACTCCCATTGTGTTAATTGCCCCTAAATCAATCATGATTTTTCGTGAGGTCTTCCTCATCATTCAACCAATGCTCTCCAAGAGACCAACTACTTACCATCACAATTGTTTCATTAACCTCCCTCATCATGATCACACAGTTCGACACATCTTGGATCAACATGTGGTATGTGATATGGGTTAGCCACAATGCACATGTGCAATCTAGGAGTAATCTCATCTAAACATTGAATTCGGAGAATAAAATTATTTTACATAAAATTCACATTAAAATATTTTTATGACCCATATTGAAATATTTATTCCATTATAAATATATTTTTTAAATATTACATGTTGAACCAAAAAAATATTACACATCTCCACTATACCAAACTATAACTATAACAAGTAACTTTCAAGATAAAAACACATAAATATAAAAAAAATCAAAAAAAATAGGTGAATCCAAACCATCAATGACCAAAAAAAAATCTTATATTCAATAACACCACATATTCATGATAAAACTTTCAATAACTTAAAAAAATATGAAAAACAAAAAAAATATTATATGCAATAAGACCAAATATTCATCTTAAAAGGAATACAAAATATCCCAAAAACTTACACCTATACAATGTGGACCACAAACTAAATGACATAAAAAGATCAGAAAATTTTAAAATGAAGAAAAATGTCTACAACTTTTAAATTCTGAATGACATTAATGAAAATGACTAAAGTACTACTCATAAAACGGAATCAATTCCAATTCCATAAAAATAAAAATATACAGCGTTTCATTTCCAAAAAATAAAAAAATATAAAGTATTTAATATTTTATATGCTAAATTACAACGTAATATACAGAATATTAAAGCAGTTGTCTATAATGAGACTTTTTGGAAGTCTTTCCGATGGGTTTTTCCGGTCAAAATCCGGTAGCAATTTATTGGAATCCCAAGTTTGATAGCTAGTTTCTGCATAATCAAGTCGTCCCATTGGTTTTTCAGGCGCTGAATTCAAATATGTAGTTAAAAAACCATTTTAACTGCAACAATTCAAGATTTAACCTCAATTTCTTTTGCCGGATTCTGTCACCAAAATCTCCAAAAAATCACATTATAAACAACTCCAATATTAAATATTATATGAAAATGCCAACACTAACCGATGGTCATTCCCATACTTCCCATGACCATCATGACCCATTGCCATTCCCATGACCATCATGGTGAGTTTGTGAAGCAAAACAAAAGTGGGAAGCTTGTGAATAAAAGTTGGTTAAAGCACAAATTGTCAAAAACATCCGTACACGAAGTTCGCACTTGACCCTATTCAAGGGGTTGCAGTTTCCAAGAAACTCTCTGCCCATTACAATAAATCAGTCCCTCCCCCATTCAAAGATCTACAGTTTTATTCAAACACTCAACCATTCTCTCGCTCCTCTCCTCTCTTCTGCCTCCATAACCGAACATTGCACTCTCAGCCAACTTGTTTTTCCTCTGCTCCAGGCCCCGGGTTTCGAACACATAACCTTCTGCTGCACGAAAAGTACTCGCGAATGGCACTCTCAGTCCAACTGTAGCAGCGACCCCTTCTGTTGCCCCCACGTCCACAGGTTGCCGCCATGAAGATCCGCGTGGGGCGCAGGTTCCCCAAGATCAAAGCTTTGATCTCCGTGCGTCTGAGGGTTTGCAGGCTCATTGGTTCTCTGGTTCGCAAGATTTCGACCCTCATGTCCCAGGATCGAACCTCGCCAAGTTCCTCGTTTGTTTGCCTCCAGCGACCTCAGGTGGCCCGTAGCCCCCTCCCGGTTGGACCCCGCGACCTGGTGGCGTTCGGCCGTCGCCGCAAGATGGCTCCGAAGGGGTGCGTGGCAGTTTATGTGGGAGAAGAGCGGCAGCGGTTTGTGATCCCCATTATGTATTTGAATCATCCATTCATTACCAAGCTTCTCGCAAATGAAGGGGAGGGAGAGTGGGCTTACAGTCACAAAGGGCCGCTCACGGTTCCCTGTGACGTGGACGATTTCGAGCAGCTGAAGTGGCTTGTTGACAGAGAAACGACCGCCGCTTCACTGAATTTCCTTGCATGAATTAATGCCCTGTCAGCAGTTTCAGAGCCTGAATTATAATATCTGCCTGATATTAGATTTTTCCAGCTGAAGTAATGGCTCATGGAGCAGCTCTCAGACATATATAGTCTGGTAAAATCACACATGTATGGACCAAACTTCCCCATTCAATTCATCTCGCATATATGAGATGTCTGCGATGTCATATGGAATACATCTGTGTGTTCTCGTCACTGATTGTAATGGCCATTTTTAAAGTTCCAGTGTATGGATTTTCTTTTCAGAAGTTGTTTATATTAATGGAATAGATTTTAAAAATGGATTTTTTTTCAAAAGTTATTTATGTTAATGGAAGAGATTTTTGAAAACTTATTTCAAAGAAATATTGAGACCTTAGTATGGTTGTCCTTGCATTTTTCAACTCGGTTTTTTCATCAATTTGGTTTCAAAGTTCAGAAATCTCAGTACTATTTTTTGATAATTCATGAGCCATGGTTGTCCCTGCATTTTACTATTGGGATTGTTTTTTTTTTTCCTTTGTCAAATTTGATATCAAAGTTAGAAATCACAGGCACTTCATTTGAGAAGTATATTTTTTCTCGTAAAAATTAAGTGTGAAATTTTAGGTTTAGTTAGCAATAATTATTTTAAGAAGTATATAAATTTTCTATGACTTTCTGATAGGCAAAGTACTTAACAACAAGAACTAGACCAACTGAGTTCTCCTATAAGGGAGCTATCCCTTAGGGCTTTTAGTTAACAATAATATGACAATATAGAATGTAATAAATTTTTAATGGTTCACATAATTGAGCATTATTAAATTAATTAATTAAATTAAACATAATTAAAATTGATAGAATTTATAAGATATAAAATATAAAATAAATGTGACAATGTAGAATGTAATAAATTTTTATGGTTCACAATAATTGAGCGTTATTAAATTAATTAATTAAAATTGATAGAATTTATAATATAAAAATATAAATATAAAATATAGATTAATTGGTTTTTGGGCCACTTGAATTGCTAATTGCTATGTCATATTATAAAATAGTATGTAAATTGCTAATAATTATGTTTATATTATAAAATATTATATAAATTATAGATTCAAAGTTTAAATTCTCCATGAATCAAGACAACTAACCAAAATAATATAAATTAGTTGATTTGATTTCATCTTCACTTATATTTCAAGCTCAAAAAAAAAATAAAATTATAACAATTAGTTTTTAACTAAATATTAAATTACCCTATGGCAAGTGTCTAAATCTGACGCTTCTCAGTGGACAATCAAGGCTAAATGGGAGCAGCCACTTGGCAAATTATTCAATTCGCCAACACAAGAGCATTTATCTTGATAAGATGCCCACTCTATCCCCGCCTTGGTCATCATACGCTAGCTCTGGTTTCAGTGGCGGGCAAATTATGACAATCCATTATGGTTTGCAGTGGTGTCTTGTAATGATGGACGACAATGGCATCATGGTTCCTCCCTCAGACTTATTTATGTTATCGGTATTATGTCCTAAGATGCATTCATCAGGGAAAAGATGAAGTATGTCTTGTTGTTGCAGAGTAGTCATGTCGGTGATACTTTCCCTATCATCACAATCCTTAATTGGGCCGCTTTTGAGTCTATTTTGGCATTCTAAGAGCAGGTCTATATGTCTCGCAATTGGCTTCACATTTGGCCACCCTCGGCCTCCTTTGATTGCAAGATGGATCTAGCGTCTCCAATGACCCCCAGCGTCACTGTTATGGTGCAGTCTTCATAGAGAATCCTCTGCTTTATAATCTGTCGGCTCTAGATGTTCAAGCTCAGTTTGTTGCTTGGTATGGCTATACCGAGCTCCACAACCTCTTCTTCTTGATGACAACAACTCATGGGGTTAGTAAAGAAAACCAAGGTATTCTCCATTCTTAGTTGGCAACGAAACTCTTAGCGACATGCTCGGGTTTAAGCTTAGATCGATGAGTTTGGCTTCATAATGTCCTTCAATCCAAAATGTTTGGCAATTATGAATTGTGGGGTGATTATATGGCATGGGCTACTGACATGGTATCTACTTACCCTCACTATCCATCCAACAAAGATGGCCACCGAAGCATAATCCACAAATTATGGCTAGTGGAAATTGCCTCTTGTCGAAGGCGCCATCTGACTCATGGGCCACCATGGTTCATGGTAGGGCGTCTGTGGAATAATTCAATATGTTGGCGAGCAAGTGCAACTAGTGACTTGGGACCTCGTTTCAAGCAATGTTTCACATGGTCAGGGACTTGGAGCTTTGCTCCTCGTGGGCTTTGGTCTAAGGCCCAGTGTACCTCTATGAATTATAGCTCGTGGCTCTTTGATAGTCTGTCGTTGGCAGCTTTTGCAAGGCATGTGGTTTGTGGCTTCTCCCAAGACAGCTATTCGTGGCTCACAGCTACTCAGTGGTTGGTAATGCCTTGTAGGCCTGTGATTTGAGACTCCTTAGTGGACGACGGTTCATGGCTTCTTGCTTAGGACCCATGGCTTCCTGATCAACCCAAGTTGAATTGTCATTCTTTGTAATGTCTCAATTAAACTCCCATTTTTGTTATTATCTAGTTGTCTATGTTGAACATAGGAAGCATTTTTGTAACTCTCTGCATAGTAGCCTCGACTCTGGTCACCTTTTTGTTATATCAAATATACTTATCACGAAAAACACGTAAATTAAAACAATTAAATCTGTGTTATTGAGTCAATTTCTCTACAAAACAACCCATAACATAGAGACAAACTCTATACAATATTTTACATCATTAATATAAAATCAAACATTAAACCTTAACAAAAGAAACTAAATATTAAATTAAAACAAAATTCACTAACTATATTATCACTCATATAAGATTTCCAAAATTTCATTAAATATTATATTAACACATAATTTACTAAAAAGAATATCAGCTTATATAAGAAGTCTTCTTAAAAAAAATAAACATTTAAAAACCACGAATAACAATCTGATTTTCAATTAAATATAAATTAAAACCAAGTTTATTAAAAATATTATCCATTTATATAAAAAGGTTTTTTTTGCCAGAGAATAAAACAAATTATAAAAAGGCAGTGGTCAATTAAATATTAAATTAGGAAAAAAATTATTGAAAATTTATCATAAAAATTGATTTTAATTAGATGATTATTAATGTTTACCTATTTTAAGAAAATAAGAGATTAATTGATTTTTTTAATATTTTATTTTTATGGTCAAAAAGAAAAGAGAGAAATGTTCTTAAATCTCAGCCATAGTTTCACTAACTTAGCAAGTCAAAAAGGTTAGTGATGTGGCAAAGATTTTGAAAAGTAAGATCGATGTGACTAAAAACTTTACAATAATATTCAATTAAACAACCTTATTTGAAAAAAAAAAAACATAAAAATAAAAAATACTACCACTCATATTAAAAAGCCTTTATTAATTTTTTTTTTTTAATAAAATTAACTTAAAACAAAGTTTACTAAAGATATTTTCACTCATATATGAAAATTATCATCATCCATTTTTCTTTCTTTGAATCTCATTACTTACATACTTCATATAACTACAAATGTTAATTAAGATACTTCATATAACTACAAATGTTAATTAAGCTACCGATGGGTTGTTTTTTTTTTTTTTAATTAAGTATTATTATTGTTTTTCTTTTAACAAAAACAAAATT
>APFE030045113.1:1166-17526 GCA_000404065.3 Pinus taeda | reverse complement strand
TGTGGGATAGAAAGAAGTTCCTCTTTGAAACTTTAGTCACTCCTGTTATCTTATATGGATGTGAGGTTTGGGGCTGCAGCATCTCTAGAGAATCTTGGAGAAAGATTGAGCAAATCTAGAAGCATTTTATAATGTATAACCTCAAAGTTAAAAGCAATACTCCCTATCCTATTCTCCTTATAGAAGTGGGTCTTTCCCCTATCAAGAGCCTAGCTATGACTAGGCTTTTGTTGTACAAGCACAAACTCAATAACATAAGAGACCATAGACTTCCTAAGCTAGCTTTAAATTCCAGCCAAAACCACCTAAGGCTTAAACGAGGTTGGTATAAAGACATTAGGGCCTGGTTAAACCATTTGGAGATCGACGAGAATGTTGCATTGCAAAACATTAATAACATTAAAAATATTGTTACTTCTAAGTTCAAAGAAAAAATGTGGTGTGAGAAAGATTTAGCAGCTAAAAGAAAATTAAGATATTATAAGGAGGTCATCAACCCCACCCTAGCAGATCAAAAGTATCTCTCTGTTTTAACTAGCTCAAAGAAGAAAATTAATATAGCCAAGATTAGAACGAACTCTCATGAGCTCCATAATGAAACGGGTCATTGGGCAGTTCCTAAAACACCATGGATGGAAAGGATCTGCCATCTCTGTGAGAATATGAGCATCGAGAATAAAAATCACTTCCTCTTAGAGTGTCGCACGTACAACCACATTAGATCTCAGTTTCATAATCTTTGTTGCAATACTGACTTTCCTAGACTTTTACAATGTCAAGATTATAGTGAGCTTGAGAGGTTTCTCTCCAAGATTTTTGAGCATAAGAATAAAATCTTAAATCAAACTAAATAATTTGTTTCTTTAGGTCTGATAGACCAAAGTTTGGTCTCAGTGGACGTTAACCATCATCATCATCATCATCATCATCATATATTTCTCAATAGTGAAATATAGTTTTTAAAAACAATTTGCAAATTTCAAAATCTTAAAATTATTTAAACATAAAATATTTACACAAATTTCCAAAAAAAAACAAATGTTTTAATGAAAGAGTATCAAAAACTCCAAAATCACATATAAATTCATTTGTTTTGTAAAGTTGTTCATTCATCATAACTGAAGTGTTTCATATACAGAGACTTTAATACATTATATATAAAGGACATTATATTTAATAAATTGTTATTAATATGATAAACTGAAAATAAAAATAAATTAAATGGTAATATTTTTTTAAATAATATTAATACCATGGCTGAAAATTGTTGAAATTTTAAGGCTTTTTAGAGACATTATATTTTATCTTTAATACTATGCCTAAAAATCGTTGGATTTTTAATACTTTTCAGAGACGTGATATTTTATATTTAACTTCATGCCTATCATTGGAATTTTAAGGCTTTTCAGGGTCATGATATTTTATGTGTAACGTCATTATTAAAAGATGTTGATAATTTACCTCGAAAAAAAAGGATGTTATTCCAACATTAACACTTTTCGTTTTCAGGGTGTTTTTTGCACTAAAAAAATTGGATTTTACTTCTATTTTTAAAAAATGTTGAAAATTTACCCAAAAAAATATATATATATGTTATTCTAGCATCAACACGTTTCGTTTTAAAGTTGTTTTTTCATGTATTTTTGGGGTTTTTTGGTTAGAGTTCTCATTTTGAGGTAATAGTTCTCATTTGATCGGTAACTATGTTTTAGTGGTGCCAAAAGGGAAGAGGAAGGTTGTGTAACTTGATGCAAAATGACATTTTGGAGACCACCATGGTGTTGGCATCAAACCCTGGAAACCATTAGGTTATAAAATGTATAAGCTGCCCCAAAACCATGGGCTGTCATTAAGGCCAATTTACACATCCTTCAAGCAATCAAATTGTACAACAACAAAAAACCCTAGAGCATAGATGGATTTCATAATTTGAAGTCCAATGTGTGCACACCTAATGTTGTAGATCCTTTGGTTTTAGACAAAATCCATTAAATATACAAATGAATGCTCGGGATTGGAGGGTGGAGAACCATTTTATAAGTTGTGGAATATTTACTGCCATTATCGAAGCCTATTTCATATGCTCCACAATGTAAGGTCTAGGAATATTGATATTTAGATCATATTTGTTTTGTGAATCAACCTTTCTCTGCATTTCATCCTTAAACAAAATTGATCCTTTAGGATTACTGGGACTAGGCAAACCTCCCCCTCAACCGCAAATTGGTGATGATAGAGGAATTTTTTTTATGTCGTAGTCTTACAACATAAAATAATCTTGCAGAGATATGCATGCATAAATCATATTTTAAACTCCATCGGGATACCCATTATCTTTTAGATATTCTGCTTTAGATCAAGTACCAAATTCATAGCCCGAACCCCTATGAGGATTGATCTCCCATCTGGGATTTTCCCAAAAATTTGAAAAAAGACTCCCACTTCTAGATCTAGTTGAAAAAAATCATAGTTTGATGAATTTTTCCTTCAAACCCCTTCCCTCCATACCTCCTATACCGAGGCTCTTATCACACTCTGTGATGGAAAAATGGTTCATGGGGTTGCGTAGAAACCTCTTTGCAGCTTTGTGGCATAAATTGCCATTGCGTCGAATTCTTGCAATAAAAAACAAAGATAAAAAACCACGGATCCGCATCTACTGCATTGATCCTAGCAGAATGATACTCCTTAAGATTTCTGACTTCACCGATCAGGCACCAAGTTTCCCTTATGGAAATTAGGTTCTCGAGATCCGTGTAGATGAGTGGCGAAAATACTGCAAGAAAGGGTTCATTCAACATATATATGGCCAATATGATGGACATATTTGAGCCATCACTCTCTGGACCTTGTAGATCATCAAATTCATGGACGTAAAGGCCAAGCTTAAATTTTCCAACATCGCCGAGATAATTCTTGCCTACAAAGACCCTATCAAAAGACACATATGTGATAACCGGTCTGATCCATACAGTTGAAAGAGGCACAAATTTCCACCATTGTGACTGCCAAGAGTATGAAGCATGGACTGGAGGTCGATGGCGACATCCAACTACTTGCAGACCAAAACCCTAGACATCCTCATTCAACCCTGTTAGTCAAGCTTTATAGTTCTCAAGACCTAATAATTTACAATGGTGTAATGAAGTGGCCAAACTCCAACTGAATGATTTTTAATCATGGGTTCACCAATAATGTCATGGATTATGTGATATTATATATCCCTTTTTCCACTAAATGGTAAATTTTGACGTCTTAAATGAACATGAGTTTGACTATGATCATAAACCTTTAACATTAACTCTAAAATTTGCCATTAATAAAAGCTCCATGAAAGAAAATTTTGATAATTAAAGGCACCTTCACTTTGAAAAAAGTAAATATAATCTCTTTCTAAAGGATTTAAATAAGGATTTAAACCTCCTAACTTAGAAAGACAAAATCAAAGACCTCTTGCATAATTTTAATACAACCCGCTCTACTTCCATTGTCAAGTTCTCTACTAAGGTGTCATATAAAAAGAATAATAGAAATATCATCCATTGGTATGATAATTAATGTAAAATTGTGGATGCTTCTAATGAATCTTTTAAACTTGAAAAGATAAATAGGTATAGAGACAAATAAAAAGCAAGAGTGGCAGTTTCCTATTTAAACTTAATCCTAGGAGGTTTTGGAGGAAAAATCTATTTCATAAAACTAAAGCAAATAATTTGATTCTCTTAAAGGACTAGAATTTTTAACTTAAATTTTTTCATGAACCCCTAATTCCATGGACACCATTTCGATCGTTTCTATAAAGGATGAAATGATATATTTGGTTGACATATAATTTGGGGTTAAGCAACTCACAACCAAAAAGGTAAGGCCATTAATTACTACCAAACTAAAAAATTTAAAATCGAAGGGCCTATCCTCATCTCTCACATGCACAAGACCTTCAATTTGGACATTAAGAAAGGCTTCCCTAAACCCTAAATGCAATGCCTCATTGTACCTATTTCTAAAGTTGGGGATATATGCATTTCCTCTAATTATAGGACCATTGTGATTATCTCCATTTTAGCTAAGTTTTACAAAATTATTTTGGAAAAAGAAGATTAACCTATGGCTAGAAAGCCACGAAAAAAAAAGATAAAGGTGAAGTTAGGTTCAGGAGATATCATTCAATTATGGAAAACCTTGTTATTCGTAGGATCATTTTGGAGGAGTGCCACAATAGTAAAATTGATCCCCTACATTGTCTCATTGAATTTAGAAAAACTTTTGACACCATTCATAGGACAAACATTTGGAAGAGATAAATGTTCCTTTGAATTGAGGGTTGCTATGACAAGGTTATTTGAGAATGTTATTGCCAAACTAAGACTATTGAGGTCTTTTTATAAGAAACTATCATAGTCAAGCAAGGGTGTCCCTTATCCTCTACCCACTTTAGCATATACATTGATACACTAGAAGATTTTTTGCAAGAAGCAAGTTGTGATGGCCTAACTTCCATTGGCATAGTCATTACTCTTTTTCTTTATGCTAATGATAAAAAAAATTGGTGAGGATTCCTTACGATATTTGCAAGCAAATAAGAATCCTCCAAGATTTCTAGTCCAAGATGGGTATGATTATTAATGTTGGCAAAATGAAAGTCATGATAATTAAATCCAAAAAGATCACATGATACCTTCGTATATGACAACAACAACTTGGAGGAAGTTCCCTCATACAAATATCTCAGAATCATTATCTATGACAAGATTAACTGGAATTATAGCATTCAAGTTATGATAAATCAAGGGTGGAAAGTTTATTGTGGGCTTGAAAACAATTGTAAATGAATAGATCCCTAGGTATGGGATACAAGAAAAAACTCCTCTTTGAGACTCTCAATACCACTATTATTTTATATGGATGTAATCTTTTGGGATGGCGTATCTCTAGAGAGAACGAAAAAGGATATTAAGATATTATAACGAGGTAATCAACCCAAATCTTGAAATCAAACTATCTCTATGTCTTGACTAATGTAAAGAAGAAAATAAATATCCCTAAAATAAAAACAAATTCTCACAAGTTCTATAGTGAGACTAGGCATTGGTCAATTCCCAAAAAACCATGGGATGAAAGAGTCTCTCACCTTTATGACACTAAGAGGGTTGAAGATGAAAAACACTTTCTCTTAGATGGTCCATCATATACATAGAATAGATTTAAATTACAAAATATTTCTCACACTGAACTTTCTTGACTTTTTAACTAAACCAAATTATAGTGATTTTGAGATGCTTCTATTAATCCTTTTCAAGCATAAAAAATTTGAAATAATTTCAAGTAATCTCTTATCTTCTTAAAGTCTTAGTCATATTTAATTTTTGTAGAAATTAATTATCATCATCATTTAAAGATAAAAATCATATTATAAAAATAATTTTATTTTTTTCAAACATAAAGAAATCTGAAATAATTTGAAATAATCTCTTATCTTCTTAAAATCTTAGTTCATATTTATATTTTATATAAATTAATATCATCATCATTTAAAATAAAATCATATCATAAAAATATTTTACACCACTAATAAAAACAAAACCCTACTTTATTGTATATTACATTTAAAATAATAATAAATATATAAAATGCATAACTTAAATAATATCCAAAAAAAAATAATTACTGTATATATTGTTGATCCATTCTCATTTAAAAGATCTATTCTAATCAATAATTCGACGAAAGATATATCCCAATTCCATAACAAAAATATCTTTCAAAACAAAAATTCCTAGGATTTTTTTTAGGAAAATATTATTCGCCTATTAATATTTCTTAAAATATAAAAATTAAAAGCTAATTTTTAAAAATTATTAATTTCATAAGTTTAAAAATGTTTGGATGAAAAATATGATATATTAACCTATTTTTAAAATAATAATAAATATAAAATTATATATTTAGTTTCAATATTTGTATTATATTTATAATTGTATTGTTTTATATTATATTATAATTTTATATTATTTTTTAATTTATATGTTAATATAAAATAATACTAAATACTAAAATATAGTATTTTTATATTATATCTTAAATTTTTTCTGATTTTTTAAATTTATATTCTAATATTAAATAATATTAAATTTATGTTTTATATAAAAATAATAATAAGTATACAAAGATGTTTAAAAAAAATTGTATTTTTATTTATGGATAAAATAAAAATATATTGTATAGATGTGGTAGCATTTATATGGCTTTGTGATATCTAGAAAAGGAAATATGAGAATTGTTATGTTCTACTTGTGTTTTATCACTATAAATCATCATATGTTTCATGCTTTCTTTAATTTTTTTTTGTCTTTAGTGGTAATATACAAAAAGGGGAAAGCCTATATCCATTATTATTTGTCTATTTGTCCACGAACTTGTAAAAAGAAATATATGAGCAAAAAACAATATTATATGGACACAAAAACCCAATCCCATTTGTCAATAATATGTTGTGTGACTTGACCTTGTTTAGTTTTTGAGATCTCCCATGTTTCACAATCCACCTTCAATCCAGCTTTGGATAAGTGAGTAATCTGCTTTTTTATTTTAGAACTTGTAAATACCACTAAAGATTATATGAGTAAAATGTGTAGCTTTTGAATGATTTTTGATTGAAAAAGAAATAAGTTGTTCCACAATCTAGCATCCCCATTCATCCCATCTATGAAAAAAATTGAGAATCCATATATGTTGAGGGATGTAATGTGCAAGGTAATTGCAATATGAAAAAGTTGTTTTAGAGAAAATAGTTCAACGAAATTATTTGTAATGCAGCCAATGTTTAAGAAGAAAGTGTAGTTGTGTTGATCGGTAAAAAATAAGCCCCCCCCCAACCCCCAACAATGGGGTCTCCTTGAGATGCCACATCAAAGAAAATCCAGGACTGATCTTTATTGATAAAAACCTCTTGATGTAGGTGGTGATTCTTCATCTTTTGTTTAATGGGATAGAATGTAGAAGTGCTAAACCCTTTAAACCATCTAGAGGAAAGAGGACCCTTAGTCTTCAAATATTGCATGGCTTCGCTCTAGCTAGATTTCCCAATTTATAATTAGTGACAAAGCTTTGATATTAGAATTGTGTTTTGCCAAAACTAAAATTTTAAACAATTTTGAGTGTTTTTCCCCGCCACTTGAAATTTTCTTCTTCTTTTTTTAAATTTCTTTCCACACAACAAGTGTGAAATAACATATGATGAGACAATTTTATTTTTTTTGTAAGCATGGTAGTACTTTCGCTATTTATATTAACTGGCCAAAATCAAGTTTTCCATTTGTTCCAGGTAGCCTCAACCTGCCTGAAGGAAACTAGGTGGCCACCTATCAGCATTAAAAGCTGTCCAAAATTTGTATAAGTCTTTCTCTATCAGCCTAACATCATTATCTATATTATCTATACTGCATTTCAACTTTAAAAAGTAAAATCTATTCGTCATGGAACATGAACAAAACGTATCTAGATCATTGTTTTACTCCACGTCCGAGGATATCATGAGGGTTGGGGCTTTGGCACTGGAACCCAGCATCTCGCTTCTCTTCATATCCTACAGAGTTTGTTCAATTCTCCCCAGTGCGAAGTTATTTTGATAAGTTTGGATCTACATTGCCACTATCTCCCTGAGTAACTCTGTTCTGATGGGATCTTTCTCGTTGGTGCCCTCCTCTGCCTCCGAGCCTTTGCTTGCTGCATGTTCTTTGTTGAGAGTCATAGCCTGAGCCACCACATTCTTCATAACCCAGTATTGCTAGATCGTTTGTCTAAAGAGTGTGTGTCATCTGCGGGAGTTGCCTGGGTCATGAACCATGTCCTCCCATTCTTCCATGGGAATGTCTTGGTTTTTTATGTTGTCATTTAATTCTCTCTCCCAACCAGCTATTTGGACTCTGACCTCAGGTGGGTTCCCTGCCATGCATGCGTTAATGAGGGTCTTCATGTGCTCATGTCTTGTCTTTCTCCCTCTCTTACTTTGCTATTTATTGGATCTTCTCACCCCCTCTGCATTCTTTTTTCCTGTGTCTCTCTTGCCCTTCCTGGTCACTTCTTTTCCATCTCTTCCCATGTTGTCTTCGTTGCTATTATTGTTGGCTTCTTTCCTTTTGGTAGCCTCCACTCTGTATTGGACGAAGTTTATGGTGAAACCTATCACATAACCATAAAAAAGTATCAGTATTTTGTTGGTGTAACACCCTATCAATTTTCCAATTAACTGATCCATGTTTGGTATCCCGCTCAAGACCAGACGGCCTGAGATTTCTTAAGGTTCCTTTCAGCTTCCCCCTATCGTCTCATGGTTTTTCTCTTTGTTGGCCCTCTCTTATTTTTTCCTCTAGTTAGTCTCACTCCGTCGTCTATCGCCCAGACAATTCGACAAAGACATCCTCACGGGACAGCCATTAGGGTAGTCTGTATTGTTGTTCTAGACCTCGTGGGGAAGCTTGACCATAGAGAGCCTATCCGAGGGCTAAACAGCGGGACCATGGCCCTGTTCTGCGCTACACTAGGTTTCCTTCCTTTCTCACTTTTCTCTATCTTCTTTGTTCTAATTGACTACCTGTTTTTCCTCTCAGTTTTATCCGAGGAATTCCCAGTAGGATTCGCAAGCACCGTGATATCTCGTGTTTCATCTCTTGAGGTCTCCATGGTGGATTCCTCTCTACTCTAGATGCTTGAAACATCTCCTCCAAGCCTCAGGCGCCACCTGGTTAAAGCGAGATTCCTCAGACCAGCATCCTTACCAGGTTTTCTCTTCTTTCCTTAGTTTGCTCCTTTCTCTATGTGTGGTTTCTTTGGTGCCAGGGTTTTAATTCTTTCTTCACTCCTTAAGATATCTATACTCTTCACCCAGCCGGGGTTCCAAGAGTTCCTAGAATCGGTCTTACAGAGTCCCTATCTAACTTGGGCACCTTCCCTAGTCCTATATAATTTGGCATCCCTATTCTTCTAAGGTTTAGGGGCAGTAGAAAAACATATCGACTATCAGAGATGGCGTCGTTGTAATCCTCGGGTTGCATCATCGTTCCTCTATCACCTTGCTCTGCTTCTGCTCTCGTTCTCACCTTCTGCAAACTGACTCTCTTCCCATATGTTTTATCCCCCTTCCCATTATGTCCTTTCATGTATCTGCCACCTATCCTTCCCATTTACTCGTCGCTCTTTTCCCTACGTTGTCACCTCGGGATGATGACCCTTTGTCCCTTCTCACTCTAGCTCTCATTAACTTACGCTTGCTTCCAACTTCTCTTGCTGCGCGTCCTCCTTCATTGTCCTGCCACTTGCTGACATCATTTTGCCCGCACTCCCGCTGGCCCCCTTGCCATCCTCGTTGTCTTCCTTTCTCGACTCCACCAACCTTCTCTCAAGGCTTGCTCCTTCCCTGCCCTACTCGTCCACCTACCCTTCCCACTGTCCTCTCCCTCCACTTCCTAAATTTATTCATGTCCTTGCACTCGTGTGGACAGTACCTGCAATTTCTCGGTCCCATCTCTGCTAGCCCATGTCCTTTGCATTGCTACACCCCAATCAAGGGATGATGAGACAAATTATTATTATTATATATCATTACATTTATATATTATAAACACATAAATCCATTAATATTATATATATTATAAATATATAAATCCATTAATAATATATCTTATATATTTATAGATATATTTCATTTTAGAAAGGATTTACACATTTTGCTTAAAGTTTATAGTTAAAGATTTATGTAAGATTTAAAGTTAATATATAAAATATTTATATAATATTTGAGTAGTGAAAAGTATAAGTAAATTGAAATTAAATGAAATTTTTATATATTTTTAATTTAACCATTATAACAAATTTTTTTATTTTTTTTTTTAATTTATGGAAATTTTTAAAATGATTAAAAATCAAACCCATAACATTATTATGTAATATAAATGAGTGTAGAACCATTTTAAAAAATTAATTTATTTAATAATCGTGTTCGGTACCATTATATATAAAAGTCAATCCATGAATTAATGATTTTTATAAATATTGTAAAACTACATTAATATTTTATCATAAAATTATTTATTATTTATTTATTTTATATAATATTAAAAAAAATCAACACATATTGGTTTAATGGTTAAGATATGTGTTTCTTTTTAAAAAGTCACAAATTCAAAATTAGAAAAGTAGGGTATGTATGCTTTCATAAATTAATAGACAAATAATTGCATGCAAGTAGATCCTTATCTTATAAACAAAAAAATCTCATACACCAATTTGATATCTAACTTAACCATAATCTTAAAATTAAATAATAATAATAATAATAATTTTATGAATACCAACTATTCATAATAATAATTTTAATAATAATAATAATAATTTTATGACTACCAACTACTCATCATAATTTTAATAAGAATAATAATTTTGTTGACCTCTAAGTACCCATCATAATTCTTCACCAACTCCGATAACATTAAAATACATGAAGTCCCACGATAAGAGGTTAATTTAATGAAACAACTGAGGGGTAAATTTAATGAGATAATCCCCCGAGCTCACTATGACTCAGTGGAAAATCCCCAAGCTCACTTTGACTTAGTCGAAAATGAAGCCACCCACTCGTGATAAGAGATTAATTTAATGAAATAACACATGGGATTAATTTAATGAGATAATCCCCAGCTCAATTTGACTAAGCAGAAAATGAAGCCAGCCACTCGTTTACACTCAGAAAAAGATAAATGCAAATCCTAAAAGGTAAACTTTAGTATCTTGACACGACTTAAAAACCATTTGCCAAAACTAAAATGTCATAATCAAATCATTCTCAATCTCCCTTTCTCATCAATTAGCTGGCCTTTGAAAGCAATGAAAATACCAAGAATTGACCATAGTAATCATGCCAAGTATAAAAGAATAATCATGCAACTTTCACATTAGAAAAATCCAATAATTATAGAGTTTTGGCATTACCTAGTATGATAGTCATCCTTGGGTGAATCAATTTTGCACTTAGTAGCCTCATGGGAAGTCTTCCTTTATAACTTAACTTTCCACTTCATTCTAATGCCCTTTTCACCTTGGGATGGTTGATTTTAGATTCCCATCCCCAAAGAACATGTTGGGACCCTATGATTTTAATTCAACTCAACAATAACATGTTAGAACCATGTGATTTGAATAGAAATATGTGATTTAAATTTAGTTAGAATTAATATAGATTTATTTTAAATACAAATTTAGAATAAGTTGAGAGAGATTCAATTTCTTCACATGTTGGGACCCTGTGATTTTAGTTCAACTCAACAATAACATGTTAGAACCATGTGATTTGAATAGAAATATGTGATTTAAATTTAGTTAGATTAATATAGATTTATTTTAAATACAAATTTAGAATAAGTTGAGAGGGATTCAATTTCTTCACGTGCAATTATTTTTATGAGTTGACATTATTTAAGTGTTTTGTATATAATAATATATATATATATATATATAATATATATATAATTATTATATTATTATTATTATTATATTATTATTTTGACCTGAGATGAGCAAAAATTTCAACTTTGATGACACACACACAACGTTACACATCATACTGGGCTGTAGAATAAGCCTCTCGGCTCAATCATAGTTCGTTTACCCTTTCTCAAGGTTGGCTTCGATGTGTATTTTTCATTTAATCAATTGCTACCAAAAAAAGGGTGCCTGAAAGGTCAATTTAAAAATAAAAGTGTGAAATAGTTTTAAGAGTTTAAAAAATAAATTTATATAGCATAAAACATAATGTTAGTAAGATTTTTATTAAAAATATAATTTATTGTTATAGTTAATAATTATTAATATTTTTTGACATTAATTAAGTGTTATGATAATGATGATGATTAACCTTCATTGTATTTAGAAATGATTTATTGGATATTAAGAAAGGTGAGGTATTACTTAAATTTCTCAAGAATTTTATTTTTTATCCAAAAAGTATTAATAGAAATGTTTCAAGATCACCACCGTGTTGATGACTTAGGAAGTTAGGAAGGTCAACATTATGATAGATATTTTGAAATTGTGATCTAATTTGGGCACATGTACTAGGAGAGAATGATTTTCATCTTCAACCCTCTTAGCATCACAAAGATGACAAATTCTCTCATCCCATGGTGTTTTGAGAACTGTCCAATGCATCTTTTTCTATGTATCTTGTGGGAGTTGATTCACATTTTAATAATGCTGATTTTCTTCTTTGTTCTAGCCAGAATTATGAGATATTTTTGATCTTCTAGATTATGGTTGATCACTTCCTTGTACTGTCTTAGCTTCCTTTTATTTCCTACTTCTTTACCACACCACATATTCTCTTTAAATTTAGATGCAATAATATTTTTAATATTGTTGATATTATGCAGAAGAACACCTTCCTATATTCCCACATGATTTAGCCATGGCTTGGCATCTTGATGCCAGGTCCACTTGAGTCACTGGTGGTTTTGGCTGCAATTTGAAGCAATTGTCATCCATGGTATTTATCTCATTCTTATACATTAAGTAATTAACTGTGGTCATCAACTCAATGGGGGCAAGTCTCTGAGTTTATGAGGAGGATAGGATAAGGTGCATTTCCATTGATTTTGAGATTATAAGTTAGAAATTTCTTTTGAATATGCTCTAAGGCTTTCTGAATGATTCTCTAGAGATACCACATCCAAAAACTTCACATATGTATAAGACAATAGGGGTGACAAGAGTATAAAAGAGGAGTTTCTTCTTATACCACAACTAAAGGTCCAATAATTCACACTTATTTTCAAGTCCACAATAAGCTTTCCACTCTCCATTTATCCTTTTCTCAACACTATAATTTGTATTGAGCTTATAATGAATATTGATTCCAAGATATTTGTAAGAATGTTCTTCCTCCAATATATTGTCGTCATATATGAAAGTGTTATAGGTGAGCTTTTTGGAATTGATTATCATAACCTTTATTTTGTTAGTGTTCGCCATACCCATACTAGAGCAGAAGTCCTTGAGGATTTTTAGTTTTTTAGCAAGGTCATAGGAATTGCTTATCATAAGAACAATATTATTAGCATAAAGAAGAAGAATGATGACTATGCCAACAAGAGTTGGGCTAGTACAACTAGTATCTTCCAACCAATATTCTAACTTATCGATGTACATTCCAAGAAGGGTATGGGGTAGGGGACAACCTTGCTTACTCCTATATTATAGTTAATTTCTTTCAACCATCCAATTAGTGTTCTTAAACTTGGCCATAACACTCTCATATAGCCTTATTATAGTAGCTTCAAACTTTGAAGGAAATTTTAGCTCTTTTAACCTATCCAAAGGTTGATCATTGACATAGTGTCAAAAGTTATCTCTAAAACCAATGAAACAAAAAGGGTTTTTGGTTCTATTATTGCGACATTACTCTATAATGATCCTAAGTATAACAAGATGGTCCACAATTGAATGATATCCTCTAAAAGTAGCTTGGCTCTTTGCTCTTTTTTCCATGGCTTTTGAGTCATATGTTGATCTTATTTTCCAAAATACTTCTATATAGCTTGGCTAAGATCAAGGTAGCCATAATGGTCCTATAAATAGAGGGATTACATTTATCCCCATTTTTTAACATATGAATAATGAGGCTTTGAGTCTATGGCTTCGAGAAGCCTTGGTTGACTTCTAAATTGAAGAGCTTATGTATATAAGTGATAAGGATACGCCATCCAATTTTTAAGATCTCTTCTTGGTAGTATTTTATGTCCTTATCTTTCCCTTTTGAAAGTTGCTTAAACCCAAACATTTATATCTTCAATAGAAAACACCTAATCCTCTATAGACATGTTTGGAGTGTTGTCCAAAACAAAAGGGAAATTATAAATATTTTTAATGTAGGAGTTCCAATCCTTTAGGGGAATCATATTATTTTCTTTAGTTTTATGAGTCAAAATTTGCATCTAAAATCTCTTAGGATTTAGCTTTGATAGGTGCAAAAGTTCCCCTTTATTTCTATTTATGTCGTTTTTTCCCTTTATAATTTGGGTTGTATATGCTAAATTGTTACAATCATGTTCAATATTTTGATTGTTAAGTTTGATAACCTACTCATTTAATCCTTTTAGATTGTTCATCCTAACATTGTTCATGACCTATTGTAGATATTATATGTTTGATTGTGAGTAGGGGTGGGAGGGAGATATTAAGGAAAACCTACTCAATCAATACTTTTTCCTTAATATCTCCCCTCACCCCTACCCTTATAAGAGGGTGGGGGATGTGGGGAGATATTATGGAAATATGAACTTCAAAGGACATCATATTTTCACTAATGAAGTTAATATTGACAAAATGAATGAATTATAAACTCATTGTAATATAAGTCTTTAAAGAATGACTTTTTCCATTAATGAAGTTGATACTAACAAAATGAATGACATAGTAAATCATACTAACAAAATATTTTAAGGAATGAATTTTTGATGATGGATAATTTCAATATATTAATTTTATGGAACTCAAGGGTACACTTTGTCAATTTGAATGTGTCAAGTTTTAGATGTCATTCATTGTATATACAACTACAAGGATATTGTCTCTAGAAAAAAACCACTCATATTGTCTCTAGAATAAAACCACTCTTACAAATGCCTAATGTTGGTTTATGTAAATTAGATTTAATATTGAATACAAAATAACTCAACTAACTCTAAAAAAAATAATTTAGAACTATGGGTTCCCCTTTGAATGCATAAATTCAAATAAAGTAGTCCTTTCAAGAAATGATGTCACAAAATACTTAACCATATTATTGTTGCTACAAAAAATGTAGATGCACTCACTAGCTACAAGTACATTGATATAAATAAATAAAACCATACAACAAATAAATAAAGCTATATTATGAGGAATTAAATCCACTGGTTGCACCTCCTAAGTGATCCCTCACTTTGAAGGTCATAGTGTGGAATCTCTCAAACTAAAATTCTATGCACACAACCACAAAGGCATAAAGTATCATTAGTTTTTCTGCATTATCTAGAAGCTACATAGCACAATATGATTCTCTATATCTCCCTTATCTATAAATCCAAACCCTAAATGGTTTGAAACAAGAACTATCTTAAATGAAGTCCCAAGAATAAACCTAACATGTTCATGAGAATAATAGGCCATGCCACCTTATAATCCAAGTATCATTTTGGTGATTTAGGAACTTTGGCCTATGATTGTTGGGATGGTACAAATTTTGGAAGAAATTCATTCTGAAAAAATATTCAAAAAATTCTGAAGTCAAATTTTTTGGGTGACTTTTGAATTACCCAAAATATTTGGGAGAACTTTGCAACTCCACTTAACCATATTCATTGTGTAGAGAATTTTGTAGGAAATAGTTATTCTCTAGATTGAAAAGGAAATGAATAGCAAGAAATCTTCTACAACATAGAGAACTGATGAATTTGACTTATAATAATAATATATAAAAACACTTCATTTAAAATCTTCATAAAAATTGTTAAATACATCAATTTCTAAAGAACTACAAGTTAAAACCCATATGCATTAGAGGATATTTTAGCCTAAAAGTGCTTATGAAATTTTCATGTACATAATATGTAAACCAATCAAAATCCTTTAAATTTAAAAGAGGTACATGCATATATTTTGGAGAAAAAAAAAAATAAAGAAAATTAAATTTTTTAAAATTGAATTTGGTGTTAATTCCTTAGGGTCTCAAATTTCAAGTAGACAATCATACGCTAACAAAATAAATTCGAAACCAACAGTAACATTATGCATAACTTTTGAGAGACCCACATTAATAAAAATTGAAGATACATTAAAAAACGTGTTAATGTATCTTCAATTTTTATCATTGTGGGTCTTCTAAAAAATATGCATAATGGATACTAGTTGGATGCATAATTTAATTCCGCATCCAACAAGTGTACATACTTAAAATTTGAGTAAATCTATAAGGAGATAAGCCAACAATAGAATGAAAAAAAATAGTTTTCTTATTTTCCCTCCAACATTCATCAATATTTTATTTATTATTTGTCTATTATTTTATTATTTTTCTTAGGAAGCCACTTTTAGGCTAAAATGTTATGCAACCAGCTCACAAAGTAGAAGAAAAGATAGATCAACGCCTTCAAACTCAACCTCTTTGAGGGGGGAACCTCCTTTACATTACACAAATGAATAATTCTTGGATGATACAAATGACAAAACCTCCCTTCTATATATATGAGTCTACGGGGTCACAATATAATCAAAGTCGACATAACAATAATAATATAAGGGCACAACAATAACAATAGTGGGCTTCTATGGG